>PVIH01025736.1:0-20062 GCA_004025045.1 Sigmodon hispidus | reverse complement strand
CGAGGTCTTAGTGCGGAGCCTTGCAGATTCCCTCAGCAGCAGCTGTGGGTGTGGCCAGGTGCAGAGTTCAGCAGCCCCTGCTCCAGAGTGTGCTGGGGCCACAGAGAACACAGGTCCCGGTGGTGGAACCAGAAGCAATGAGAGCTCAACTCTCCCTCCCAGGCCAGGATACAGGCACTGAGGCCTGCCGAACCCTCCTCACCTCTGGTCAGGGTTCGAATCCGCCCCTCAGAGACCCCTGCAGTTGGTTTGCTCAGTTCGCTCAGTTCGGGGTCGTAGTAGGGAGCCTTGCAGATTCCCGAAGGATTACTTTCTTTTTCAGCTGTGTGTCTACTCCTCCAGTAGGTTTTACTTTACATCTGATAATTGTCTTTCTTTCCCTTCCAAGGGTTGAACTCCATCAAGCACTTCAGATAAGCATGTCCCCCTCAGTTACATTTCGGCAGTTTTGTTCTTTTGGGAAAAATATCTCTTCTTCTATTTCTGAAGACTAGCTTTTCTGAGTACAGTGTTCTTGAGTCTTTGTTTTCATTTGTATAACTCATCTCATGTCTTTGTCATGATTCTTTCGTGTGAGGTTTCTATCAGTTTATGTGGAATTCCCTGCTTAATATTTTTATCTTCCTTTTAGATTTCTCTTTTAAAGTACTGACAGTTTCTCAAAAAATGATCATTATGAGTGATGTTTATATGAGAAATCTAGCTTTCATTTTCCAGATATTGCTAAGTCTGACCAACTTTTACTTTATCCATAAAAATAAGATAGTTAATGGCTTTGGAGTGTGACTGTGCATCTTTAGGGTATACACCCATTAGCTCAACTATGTTCATAGTAGTGTTATTTGTAATAGCAAGAACCTGGAAACAACCTAGATGTCCCTCTACTGAAGAATGGATTAACAAACTGTGGTACATCTACACAATGGAGTACTACTCAGCAGTAACAAAAAAAATGATATCCTAAAATTTTCAGGCAAATGGATGGATTTGTAGAATATCCTCCTGAGCGAGGTATTACAAACTCAGAAAGATAAGCAGGGGATGTACTCACTCATTAGTGGACTCTAAACAAACAAACAAACAAACAAGAAAAAAGCAAAGCATGCCTAAGCTGCAAACTACAACCACTGAACAGCTTGGGATCAGAAACACCCTGGCCTGGACTGACTCCTTGGATCCCACTCCCTCTAGAGGAACACCTGACTCACTCTTGAGGGAGGGGGAGAAAACTGCATATGCCAGGAGTGGAGACTGAACTAAGCAATATTGGGTCAGTGGGACCATGGGACTGCCTGCTGCCTGCCCAGGGAGGGATGGGGAGTTGTGGAGAAGAAAAAAATGACTTGATGTGGTGGGAGGGGGAAGGGATCTTTAATAAGGATATACAAGGTTAGAAAGTGTGATTTCTTTGTTCATAATAATAATAATAATAATAATAATAATAATAAAAAGAATGAGATAGTTAAGGCACAAAAATTCCAGGAGCACATCTGGAGCTTTTAAGTATGACAGCAGCATGGGAATTTTTCAATTATTAAAAATATATGCCCATTCTATATATACCTCTTAATATCTTGGCAAATTCTGTAATATAAATATTTAGTTAGTTTATTGTATTCTATTTAGCTTGATTCATTGCACTTTTTTAAATTTCTTTTTGCTTACCTATATTTGGAAGCTCTCCTTTCAAACTTAGAAATTCTTTTAGCTATTGTTTAGACTTTCCTTTCCATTTTGTATTTTCATTGATCAAATTTCCCATTTCCAAGATTTCTATTTGGTTTATTTTTATATCCACATGTCAATTTTTTCATTCTTAGCATTATTTTTCATGATGTTGTTGAGATATATCTATGAATTGTAATAACTCATTGAATCTTAAGACCATCATTTTGAAATCCTTTAAGGCATTTTATAGATTTTTTTTTACTCTAGGTTTTTCTAATATAGAATTATTGTGTGCTTTAGGAAGGGTTAGGTTAAGTTAACAATACTTTACATATTTGTTTTGACTGTATGTTCATCTTTTCACACTTTTAAATTGCCTTTTCTTTTTATGCAGTGGCTTTCATTATATGGAGCTTTTTTCCCCATAGGTGAGTTATAAGACACAAATCTGTAAGCTATATTGGCTTTTTCCATAGTGAAGAACACAACTGTCTTACCTGTGGTTTCCTCAGCTGTAATAAACGGTGTTTCAGAGGTCTAGGCTACAAGGGTTTATGGAACATTGCTCTCTGGGGGGTGAGTGTCTGACATCCCATCTTCCACTTGTGTCTCAAGATGGGGATAGATAAACAGATGGCTACTAGTAGCCCTTCCTTTTACCATACACACATGAAGGATTTGTGAATCTGTAGGAGAATAGTGGAATCGCCTACCTTTTTGCTTAGTCTGCTGGTGACTGGATGCAGCAGGTTGGCTGGCTGTGGTTGATTGATAGCTTCATTCTACTGCTTCTCAGAGCAGCTGCACCCAAGGAAATAAAGGCAAGCTGCTGGAATGTTCTGCAAAAGTGGAAACAAACAGGGTCTCATGTAACATTAGCCTTGGTCCAGGTGGTCTCATCATTACTAAAGTGGGTTTTCCTTGGAGTAAAAATAGCTATTCAGAAATCTCAGTCAATTCCCAAACAGGCTTTGTCCGTAGCAAATAATTGGTGATGGAGAATATTAGAGACTTGTTGTTTATCCATCTCATACTATCTCTGTCTCATTTTTGTTATCGGCTGATTGGTACTAGAAATACAGGGCTAGTACTATGGTGTTCCTTCTTTTCAAGACAATATGAGTCTGTGTGCTTGGTGGCCTTTTTGTCATGCCCCTACTGCCTCTGGCACTCTTCCTCAAACATGCCAGTTGAGTGGTAACTAACACTACCTAATAAACCCAGTCTTAACAATCATTTGATATCCTTCACCATCATTCTGCTGCCTGGTCCATACTCTAAGAATGCTTGTATGATTTTTGTTTGTAAGCAAGCATACTCCATCTGCAAGGGGAATGGCCTGTGATGCAGCAGGTATAACATGCTTGAAATTTTAACCAGAGCAGAAAGGAGGGATTGGCATCTTCTCCTCTGGAGTTTGCCACCTGGCTATTAGAGCTCATTATGTTTGCAAATTATGCAGATATGCTCTAGTTTACTGACATTTTCTCTATTCTTACTGGCAGAATTATGCTCAGAGGCTGTCTGTTTTCTTAAAGCTGCAAAGCCTGCACATTGAGTAAACTGATAGTATAAATTTGGGTCACTTTGTGGTGGTAAGATTATGACTCACTGGCTTCAGTAGCACCACTTGTCACAATGCTGTGGTACCCTAGTGGCTATCTCAGAATGGAGGCGATATTAAGCATCAAATCACTTTCTGGGGTGAGTTCTTACGGTACAGAGAATCAGAGGTTAATTTGTTTCCTCAGCTGTATGTTCTGTTTTTGCAACAGAACTCTATAAATAGCCATGAATATAAAATGAGTATTGTTTAGATGCCATATTTAAAACATTTTCAAGTTAGGTAAATTTTTTAACTTTCTTCATTTGCTACTTATCCTACTGTTGGATTTCTCAGGGTATGAATATATTAAATTTATCATGAATTTTCTAAGATTTTTCTGGAACAATTCTACAGTAAAGACTGGGAAGCAATCTGTATTTTTTGTATAGTTAGCTGCTTTTCACACTGTGAATGAATATGAACTTTGGAAAATAATTCTAAGACTAGCGTACATTTTTTTTATAAGACCATAGGTGGCTTCTTGGGAAAATTCATTTACTATGCCTTTTTACCACATTAAATAATTATCTTAGAACATAAATATTTGTTAGAGCATTATTACTCTCTTAGTTATGCTCATGTAAGACTATAATAATAGTCTTTAGTCTTCTATAATTTATGAAACAGTCTCTTTTTTTAACATTTGAGATGATTTAAATCCAGGTAATGAACTGTACGTTCTTAAAGATTATTTGATTGACAACTGGTAGCAAATTCTCCAGTTCTATTTGCACCTAAAACTGTTGTAGTGTTTGTTGTTAAGTTATTAAACATTCTGGAAAGCATTTCTTAGCTTGTGGCCTCTCTCTTGGTCTCCACTGTCAGCAGCTTAGTATCTGAAGATCTCCTTCTTCCATTCTTGATCTGTCTTCAGCAAAGGCAAACATTTCTTTATCTTAAAGATACTTCTCATTGTATATATTGTCTATACCAACATTCCAAGCTTATCTCTCCATATCAAAACTCTTAAATTAACCCTGTCTGTAAGTCTGTCACTGAGTAAACTAGAAATTTGATTCTTGAGATTAGAATCTGAGCATCTTCAACAGCTAATCTCCATCCCAAGGCAACAAACCGCCTTTCCTTGAGTTATTCCTCAAGCGACCAGTGTTCCACTTAATTATAGATTTTATTAACTTCATCTCAGTCTTTATAGCCTAAGTAGTATTTTTTTTTGACTACTGAGCTACACTTTGTAGGAATTAAAATGTAAATAATTACTGAGAGTAACATTTTTGATGTTCATGTTTCCATATTATAGCATAAATACCAACAAGTACCATATGACAAATAAATTCAGAATCCTAGTTATAATATCAATATCCACTTAAATCCTATTTCACCTAAGTACTAGACCTATAAAACTGGAAGCATTCCTGAATTATTTGAGCTTATTTGTTATTACTATTAAGGATAAGAGACCCTAACAGAATCACTGCAATTATTGCTTATACAAATAATTTGTGTAAAGTCATTTTAAATTAATATATTAGATAAAGGAAGTCTAAAATATTTATTGCAAATTATAATTAAAATAACTTTTTATTTTGTCATTTTATCTCCTGTACATATAGTGTACATATAGGCCTTCTGCAGAAAATTATTCAGAAAAGAAACAGGTTTCAAACACTGATGAGTCATACAATAGGTACAACTACAAAATCTACCTCCTAGACATTAGAAGCAAGGATAAGGTGAAAAGCATTCTTTCAAATTTGATTTTCTATATTTTGGAGTCCCCATAAAATAGTAGGTTTTATTTATTTTTTTGGTGAGAGCGTGTGTGTGTGTGTGTGTGTGTGTGTGTGTGTGTGTGTGTGTGTGCATGTGTGTATTTTACTGCTTATAAATTCAAGTTTACAGCAATATTTGAAGTTGCATGCAGTGTGGTATGTCTAAATGGTTGCCTTTAAGAACGTCACTAGACTCTAAGGCAACAGTCTCATAAATTCTTTTTTTATACTCACATTTGAACCTCTTAAACTCTAGACAGCAAACATGTAGTCCCATATTGTACACAAAACAGACATCCAAAGGATCGCTGTTTGCATTGTTCTGTCACATTGTTTACTAGCATGCTATAGTATAAGAACTGTCATATACAATGATCAGTGAGATACAATGAACAAAAACTGCATTATTTTCAAGACACAAAATAGAAGAATAAAATCAGTTATAAGTCACTAAATCTTGCTGAGGAGATGAGAAAATATATTCATTAAATCTCTCTATATATAGCACTTTATAAAATGTAATTTTAAAAATCACTACTAGATGTAAAATCTCCAAGAGCAAAGGTTTTTGCTTGAAGGTTCACTGCTTATTAAAGATCAGCTGGCTAAATAGCTACATCATATTTATCAGTAAACAAATTGATAATTATTTGTGTAATAAGTAGAGTGGACCCAGGATGCTGTGTCATCTGAGGAGATTTTGGTTCCGCAGAAAGAAGATAGAGGGGTTAATCATTTTTTTAACAGAAGGAAAATAAATAGCCATGCCTCCTGAAGTCTCTGTGTGAGTGTAAAGAATTAGGACTTAGCACTTTTGATTCTCTTAAATTATATCCTATTAGGACATAATTGTTCTATTGTGTATATCCTTAGGGACATTTGTTCTAATCTCAGATTTTAAATTTGAGGTGTACAATCATATTAAGCTATTTTATGATGTAATTTAAGAGAGTCCATAAAATGGCAATTATAAATGTGTATAGAAACATATGTTCATATATTGCAGCATAATGCACTTACCCAGACACCTTGCTCACTCAGAATTGTAGAATGTGTATGAAAATGTTAAAATGTTCATCCTGTATGGATATTGGCTTAACTTGCTCAGGGGAAAGGGATTATGTCAAATATGTGATTTCTACAAAGTGGAAATGTTGAAATAAATCAGATAAAATAAATGTCCCCCCAAAAATAGTGATCATGTATCATAAAGCTGGATGAAGTGAAACCACACACCCATAGCAGAGCACAGAGAATTGTGATGGGCCACAGTGCTTTTTGGTTTAAGACTCATAATTGCTTCATAAAGGGATGCCTCAGCAAAGATGCTTTCTATTTCTGCATGCAATTTAAAACTTCTCATGAAGTTCTATTTATTTCAGAAGTACTGCAGATTGAAATTTATCCTTTTCTATAAAAGCACACAACCCACCCATAGCCATGTCATGTTCAAACTGTTGAAAGAACCAAAATACAGAAAATATCTGGAAAGCAAGCAGAAAAAAAGATAAATGGGACTCAGAGAAAAGAGTATAACAGCAGTTTGCTAATCAAAAACCAGGCCAGTCAAAAAAAAAATGAAGTACATCCTTGGAGGGCTAAAATTATTAAATCCAGAAAAAGGACCATTCAAAAACAAAATTAAAACTCCATTTTAAAATGTAGACACTAAGTGAAAAGATAAATATTTTATATACTTTTCTGTTCTCAGCATGTGTAATATTTTCTAATACAGCATATGAACATCAAGTTGCCATGCCATATTGACTAAAATTTATTTCTGATGGAAACTCCCATTATTAGAATACCAATGTTCACTTCTGGTTTTTTTTTTTTTGTTCACAACATATAGAATATTAACAGACACCTTGGCACCAAGATGGAACTAAGTGACAGCTTCTTTTCATGCAAATAAGAATGTCATTGATATTCACTTTAAGGGCAATGTAGTTATTAATATGTGTGCTTTCTTTCTCTTCATTCTGCTATCTGAAAGCAAATGAAGATACATTAAGAACTATCCAGTGTTCTTAAGAAACCACAGCCTGAGTTCAGACATCAGAGAACAAATTACAGGAGTCAGTTCTCTCTACCATGTGGGTCTCAGAAATTAAAGTCAGGTTTAGGGCAACTGTTATTACCTGCTGAGTCATCTCTCCAGCACTGTGCTGGTTAAATTTTCTCCTTCTGTATAACTGCCTTGAAGGATGTTTAATATTAGAAGGAAAGTATGTTCCAATAGTGGTTGCCTAGAAAAAATGTCTAATGAAGATGAAAATATGGGTATTAATAAAGAATTCTACATTGAAAGAATAGTTTCAGTGAATAACATGGTTTCAATAACAATTTTTATTCTGTTTTTTATAGGGAGGTATTTATATGGTAAGAGTTGCAGGAAAAACTTCCTCAGATTCAGGAAATGTAAATAATTTTACATAATCATAATCACACTTGATCTTTGTCATAATTCCAAGGAGAAATGATGGGAGGTGTGACCTCTTTGGCAAAATTGTCTTTACTACTAATAAAAGTGACAGTTTCATTGTGTCCTCATGCCCTCTTAATGTTATCTAAATTTAATTATCATAAAATTCAGAGGCCTTTGGGGGTTTCTATTGAGAGGCACAGAGAAGATAAGGATTTTCTCACTGGAAAGGATGGGAGGACATACCCAAAGCAAGAGATGTCTTATTCTAATGTTAACAAAAATGGGAAATCAATCAGAAAACGGATGTGAAAGCAGATGAGTTTCAGTTTCTCTGTAAAAAGTTATATTACATCCACTAGAGGAATAACAATTTTACAACATTATCCAAAGGAAAAAAAAGTGTTAAGTATACCATGATTGTAAAAATCACAGAACGTGACTCTAGGAGTCATCGTATTAGGATTTATCCCCTCTAGGGATTTATGGTTGATTTGTGACTATTTTCACTGTTATTTTGTTGATTTTCTTTAGTATAGCTAATAGACTGTAGATATTATACAAAATTCCTTTCTCTACTCCTCCCAGTTTCACCTCACCTTCTCTTCTATCCTAATCCATATCCTTTCTTTCTCTACTTAGAAAACAAAGAGATATCTAAATGATAACAATATACAATATAATAACATGAAACAAAGACAAACACATTAGAATAGGACAAATAAATATAAAGAAATGAGCCCAAGGAAAAGCATGAAAAGGAGATGTAGACACAAAAACCCACTTGGTAGCATAGTCAGGAATCTCGTAAAAACACAAAAGTAGATTCTAAAATATATATTTAAAATAAATAGATAAATGAATAAATAAATATAGCTGGATTGTTTATGTTTCTCCATTGGTAATGTGCAAAGTATCTCTGGAACCCACAATACTAGACTGTAGGGCTGAAGTCTCTTAGTCGGTACAAACTTGACTTCTCCATGTTCAATGAGTTGTGTAGGTTATTATTTTCAGCAACAAGGCATTGCCTTCCATTTTAAGAGAGCAACTTATAGTTTCTGAAGCAGCCTGGGTTGTTTGGTGGTTCCCATGGTCCCCCATGGCCAACAACTCCACCCGTTGCCTGTCCTGAAACTTTGTTTGTTGTTTAAATATATCCAGTTATGACTGTTACCCTTGAGCTCACCCATATCCCATTTCTTTAGATCTCCTACATACATGTATATAATTTAGGAAGCCCCTACTGTGTTGGGTCCTGTAAAAGTGTCCTGTATGGACTGAGAAACACAGTATACAGTAGCAGTATCTGCAGAAACTTAGCAATTGTGCTGTAACAGTCTTTGGCAGCCTTTGCAACTTGCCTACTCATAGTTAACCTACCTACCTTTGGCTTACAGTAAAATTCAGGTGTATTTGCAAAGCCCTCTCTTCTGTAGTGGTCTTAAATTTGCACTTTGTTTTATTGTACAAAATTCTGACTTCTCTCAGAGGCTTCTTGCTTAGTTTGAGGACATTGTATTCTGTGAGATTCTTGCCTTGAGGTTAGCCTGGCCATGTTTTCTGAGTCTTCTACCAAAGGTTATTTACTGTTTCTTTTCCTAAGAGGAGTAATCTATTTTTTTGGAAGGCTTTCGGGTACCTAGATTCTGTACATGCTCAGAACTGAGAAAAAAAAAATCTTCACAGCAAAGCTGGCTTTAAGCTATCATTCTGATTTTTTTGTTTTGCTGTTTCTGAGTAGATTGTAAGCTGTTTATCAAGCATGATAATGCCTCCAATAGTGTCCTATTGTTAGATATGGTTTTGATGCTCCTAGGTCTTTAATGTTTGCATATAAATTTTAATACCTGCTTTTTCAATTTTTTATGAAGTGTTGTAATGGAATTTTGATGAAAATTGCACTGAAATTTGTAGAATGCCTTTTTAGAATGGCCATTTTTACAATGTTAATCCTACCAAACCACAGAGGTCTTCCTGGTCTCTGATGTCCTCTTCTATTCTTTATTCAGTGTCTTAAAGGTTTTAGTATGCAAACAATTTAACTTTCATTTATTCCAATATAGATTAAAGGCTATTTTGAATGGGACTGTTTTTTTTTAAAAAATTCTTTTTTTGTATTTCTTTCATTTAAATACATGGAGGGTAGTGATTTTTCTGTGTTGGTCTTGTCCTGCTACTTTGTTGAAAGTTTATCTACTGTAGGGTTGTCTTGATAGACTATTTAAAGACTTTTATGTATAGAATCATGCCATTGTCAGTAAGGATATTTTGAATACTTTCTTGATGTATTTCCATCTGCTTCTTTTGTCTTCTTGCCCTGTCTAAAAGCTGAAGTGCTATATTGAATATGATTTTAAAGAGTCAGCATCCTTTATACGTTTGTGCTCTTAATAGAAATTCACTGAATCTGATGCCACTTAGCATGGTGTTTGCTGGGGCCCGTGGTAACTAATTTTGTTATGCTGATATAGACTCCTATGTTACTAGATTCTCTAGGAAGGTAGTCATTAAGGGAAGCTGAATTTTTTCAAAGATTTTTTTTCTTCTAGTGAGATATGTGGTGTCTGACCTTCTGTCTATATGTGGTAAATTAGTTTTAATTTAACAATTCTCATCTAAGATGATCTACTTGATCTTAGTGGATAATGGTTTTCTTGTATTCTTGAATTGTTTTTGCAATTATCTTATTGAAATGTTTTGTTTGTGTGTTTGATAGGGAGATTAACTTACAATTCTCTCATTTTGTTTGGTCTTTGACTGGTTTTAGTTGCAGAGTAATACTAACACAGTAAAAAGAACGTCAATGTTTGCCTTTCCTTACTATCTTATGGAATAAATTAAGGAATATTTAGTGCTAATTCTCTGAGGGGGTGAGAATTCTGTACTAATCCCATCTGAATCTCACATTTTGAACTTTGGATATTTTTAATTACTGATTTTGATTCATTGAGTGCTTTGTGGGACTTGACTTAATTTTTGTGGGTCAGGCATTTAGAAACATTTTCTACCTATTCTGGAATGCTGAGTTTAATGTAATATATACTTTAAGTCTGCCCTTATGATTCTTTCTCTTTTCCTGGTGTCTGTTATAATGTCTCCTTTTTTCTCTCTAATGTTATTAACTCAGAACTTCTCTTTTGGTTTATTTGGTCAAATGTTTGTTAGTCTTGTTAATCTGTTCACAGAATAAATTCTTCACTCGATTAATTCTCTGCATTTTTATTTCTATTTCATTAATTACAGTCCTAATTTTTATTATCTCTTCCCATATACTACTTTGAGCTATTCTTGTTTATGCAAGATCATTAAGTGTATCATTAAGTTATTAATTTGAAGTGTCTTTAATTCTTTAATGTGGATTCTTAGTGCTATGAATCACTAAGGACTTGGTGCTTAGAAGCACCTTCATTGTGTTTCATAGTTTTTGGTATACTTTGTTCTCATTTTTATACAAGTCTAGGAATCTTTAATTTCCTCCTTACTTTATTTTTATCCCAAGTTTCATTCAATAGTGTGTTTAGTATCCCTGAGTTTGTGAACTCTATACACTTTTTATTGCTGTTGATATCTAGCTCTATTCCCTTGTGGTCAGAAAGAATACAGAATTATATTTAAATTTTTGTATATTTTGTTGCAACTTTCTTTGTGTCCAAATATGTGAATGATATTGACATATCATAAACCTAGATAAACATATACATTCTAAAGAAACAAGTGAACAGATTATGTCAGATATTATTAACATAAACACAACTTTTTAATTAGAACCAAACCAATAAAAACTGAAACAGATACATAATATGACATGTATATGATATACCTGTGTGTAGATAAGTATCACAGGCATTCAAGAAGGTGGGATTAAACATTAATACAGACTATTTAACCATATAGTAGGAACACACTTTCCTGTTTGAAGAAGTGTCCCATGTGCATTTCTGTGGTCTTTCTGTTGTGCTCCATAGCTATTAGAAATGCTCTACATTAGATAATGACTCATGATGTTATTACAGGAATTGGGCCAATATGTAAATTCTTATAGATACCAAAATGTCTCAGATAATAAAATATAATGGGCTCCTTGTGATGAGTTGATTGTATAGCCTATAGAAATTTCATGAAAATGTACATATTAGCCATTAAATAAATATGTAAAATAAATTTTAATCTTGAGTTTCTTTTTTTGTACATGTAGGGTTAGAAAGAAATTTACTTAATTGTATTTGGGGAATAAAAATGTACATAGCCAATATGCACTCCTTTGTCATTTATGAGACTAAGTTTTAAAGTATGTCAGCATCTGGTAATCTACCCTTACAAACAAAGTCCAAAATAAAACATGTCTATACATACACACAGTATTACTTAGAATATTGCTTGTGCTGTTCCTTATAGCAGTAGAAATTTGGTATCCACAGAGATACCTACCAGTAATGAAAATAGATTAGCAAAATGTGATTAATACATATTCTGGAAGAAAATGGGTTAGATTACCAGATGTGATAAATCCATTTTTACCAACATTTAAAGATTTTTCAAAAGAAATTATAAAAAAAGGCAACATGGAAATAATAAAATGTTTAACTGATTATGTTTTAAAACTAAAATATTACTGTGCATTTCTAATAGTGCCTAGGTAAATATACAGTAGACCAGTATTTATATTTTCTTCTTAAACCAGTAATGTTGACATTTTGTATCTTATTTACATTTAGACATTTGTGCAACTGAAAATTTATGTTGTTCTTTCCGGGTCCACCATCAAGCTCCCAAAGAGAGTCATATTTTTTAATTTTATATTTCTGGTCTTAGCTTGGCTTAGTTTTTAGTCAGCTTTTCTTGACTTAAATTATTCCTTGTAACTTTTGACTCTGGGATTTTATTCTTTTTTTATTTCTATATATTTTTCTTTCTTATTCTGTTGCTGGCTGTTCAGCTGGGTGCCTGGCCCCTACACATTCTTCTCCTTCTCTCACTCCTCCTCTTCCTCATCCCAGAATTCTCCTTCTATTTATTCTCTTTGCCTGTCATCCCTACCTATTGACCATTCAGCTATTTATTAGACCATTAAGTGTTTTAGACAGACATAGTAACACAGCTTCCAGAGTTAAACAAATGCAACATAAAAGAATTCAGTACATCTTTGCATAGTTCAACAAATGTTCTACAGCTTAAACAAATGTAACACATCTTAAAATAATATTTAACAAATTTAAAATGAAAATTATTTTAAAAAATACAAGTATAACTATGTGACCTAACTTTTATACGTTTTATGATTCTTTTATTCTTTTGAAATACTTGAAGAATAAGAATTTCTCAAAGACAAATATATACTTACCAATTACTTGGTAAATAGTTAACAAACAATTGGTAAATAGGAAACTAAGATTGAGAAACTGAGGTGTGATCTCAAATCTGTAAATTTAATTTATTGAACCCTGGAATAGACAGGTTTTAGGAATCATGAACAAGCATATACACACACACAGGCACACAAACACACAGGTATGAGTGTATATACATGTCTCTATCTTGTATTATACAATAACTCTACTCAAAAAGAGAAATGAATTGAGGATAAAACTTAATATGTCAAACAAAAAACTAAAAAAGCAAAGGATAGTATGATAATTAGTATAGCACATAATATATCTTATGTCTATAGAAGTTTAAGAAAAACCAAAAAAATACAAAATTAAACGTATTATTCTTTACAAATAAAAGTCATAGGTATAAGCCAAAACTCCCATGGCTTACTGGAAAAGGAGGACATCATTGACATAATACAGATGCTGTCACAGTAAAATTTGTGTTTCATGGCTATAGATCATTGGAATATATTACTTACATTAATTTCAT
Source organism: Sigmodon hispidus (assembly GCA_004025045.1). Taxonomy (NCBI): domain Eukaryota; kingdom Metazoa; phylum Chordata; class Mammalia; order Rodentia; family Cricetidae; genus Sigmodon; species Sigmodon hispidus. Next base: position 6,765 of record PVIH01025736.1, on the reverse strand, counting down.
ATGAACAATCGTAGTAGTAGTAGTTTCTTGCCCAGCCTTTCTGGCCTAACCATGAGGTTCTGAACCAAAGACCTGCAGTCCCAAAGAATTACACAGGTGCTTATATTAATAACACTCCACTTTCTGATTGACCTGGGGCCCAGGCATAAAGCTTGCTAACTATTTACTATTAAACTAATCCATGATTCTTATCTTATTTAGCCATTGGACTCCATACCTTTTCTCAGAGCAGCATAGTTGTCCTCTGCATCTGCTGGGTTCTCCACTGGTCTCTGTGGCATCTCTGCTCTGTTATTCCTTTTCCCAGAGTTTTCTTCATCTGGTAGCCCTGCCCACACTTTCTGTCTGCCTTTGGCCAATCAGCATTTTTTTTGCATTTTTTATTTTATTATTATGAACAAAGAAGTCACATATTCTATCCTTGAATATCCTTATTCAAGGTCCCTTCCCCCTCCTACCACATCAGGTCATTCACTCTTCTCCACACCCTCCATCCACTCTCTGGGCAGGCAGCAAGCAGTCCCAAGGTCCCACTGTCCCAATATTGCTTAGATCAGCCTCCACTCCTGACAGATCCAGTTTTCTCCCCCCAACCTCAAGACTGAGTCAGATGTTCCTCTAGGGGGAGTGGGATCCAGCATTTTTATTAAACCAGTAGGTGGAACAATTATTTACAGTGTAACAACATAGTCCCACTATACATAATGAAAATCTTACTACAAATTAATACTAAAGACTAATTTCTTGTCCCTAGTAATTTTAAAATCTTAGTTTATTATAGGAGAGAGCTTAGGCTAATAGTAGCTTTGTTCTGTTGACAGTCAATGAGGTAATAATTTGGATCAGAATGGCCCCCATAGACTCGTGTGTTTGAATGCTTGATTACAGTGAGTGGTGCCATGTGGAGGTGGGGCCTTGTTGGAGTACCTGTGACCTTGTTAAATGAAATGTCAGTGAGAGCAGGATTTGTAGTCTTAGATGCTCAGGCCAGGCTCATTTTCTCTGTCTCTTCATAATGCCTATGGATCCAGATGTGCATCTCTCAGTAACCTCTCCAGCACCATGCCTGTTTGTTTCCCATCATGCATCCCACCATGGTGACAATGGACTAAACCTGTAAGCCTGTAAGCAAGCCCCGATTAAATGCTTACTTTTACAAAACTGCTGTGGTCATGTTGTCTCTCCACAGCAGTAAAAACCCTAATTAAGATAATTAGGTTCTAACTGAAAAGAAAATGAAGAGTGTTCTTAAAGCTATTTGCCTGTCAGTAAAACACTTCATGTGCATGTCTGGTATGTGGTGTGTGTGTGGTATGGTATGATATGTTTTGTTTTGGTTTTTTGGGTGTGTGTGTGTATATATATATTTGTGTGTGTGTGTGTGTGTGTGTGTGGTGTGATGCAAAGGCCACAGCAGAGCATTATAACCTTCTTACACTCACTGCCTTACTGACTTTAGACAGGGCCCCACAGTGCCAGAAGCCATTATTGCCTGGCTGGCTGGCTAGAGAACATACCAATCTTCTTTTCTCCACTCCCAGGAGTTACAGGCAAGTATAGCAATGCCAAGCTTTTACATTGGTACTGAGGATCTTATCCAAAACCCTCATGAATTGAGAGTAAGCAATCCCTGGAGCACTCAGGACACCATGTCTTAAAATGGATAATTTGTAGCATTATCTCTTAATTTGACCCAAGGGTAATATTGGCTGGTCTCATGCATGCCATTTTTGTTTTCCCCTGTCAGATTGTTCTTGCCATGTTATTTTCATGATAATAAACAGATGATGAGTGATTGTCATGTTGAGGCTGAAGAGATTTAGATATTCTCTGTAAGTCAACATAACAAGTTGTCATTTTGCCGGAACATCTCATCGCTTATCACTCACTCATATGACGTAGAATTGTCTGAGCTAAAGCTCCTCAGTCTGTGAGACTCTGATTTATTAGGATCTTTTGTTAATAGCTATGTGACTTGACAGAAGAACAAGTGCTTTTTCATGAAGCTTGAAAGGGTCAGTTCTGGCAATGCACACCTATTTTTCAGAGTGACAACTCGAAGATTGTAGGATTTGCCTCCTGTATAAAAATCACAATTTTCCTTCTTTGCCTATCTCCACACAACAGAAGACAGACATGGCAAGTTCTGCGCAGATTGATTACAGCTGCTACTTTCAAAATTCTAATAGAAAGGACGAAGGGAAACAGGTACATCAATGATGCACAATAGCTGAGGTATCTCATTACTCCTCTCTATGGAAATGAATTGAAATGCACCATTATCATCCTTTTAATCAACAGTGAAATGGTCTTTGATCTGTGTGGTAAGAAAATGATTAAAGTTTGAGACCACTGTTTATACTCTTTCTCCTATATTCCTTTATAACAGAAGCTGAGTCTAGGTTTCCAATCACATTAACAAAACTCTCCATACTCCCTTCCTGACAAATGGCTGAGATTTGCCCACAAGAACAGAGAAGAAATGATTATAGCGGGGAGACACAGGATAGGGTGGTAAAGTTAAAGTCTACGCAGTGACAATTAGGTCCAATTTAGAAAGATGTTGAAGCCATCATTTCTTGTACATTTTAGCAGCATGTTTTTGTCTGGTGGTGATGTCATAGAATATAGCCTTTGATTACACTGACACTGAGTTTTTACAAAAGGTTCAGAAAATAACTTTTATGCTGTTTCCTTTATTGCTATGAAAAGCATTGTGTTTTTACTCTCAGTCCAATGTTGTGGTAATTCATATTTAGGACTGCCAAATGCTGAGGGGCAATTAGACGATACAGGGAGCAGAGAGATGTCCATTGTTAGCCTTTTACCTTCTGCCAGATTCCTGATTTTCTTCTTCCTTGTTTTTCAGAAGAGAGCCACATTAGAGCAAATGAATTTTGTTTTCATTGATGTTTCTGCATTTCTGCCTTCCCTCTTTTCTCTCTTTTGTTTTGCTCTAAGTAGCTAAGTGTTGTCAGCATTTCTGAGGGTGCTGGTCTACTGACTGAAGTGGTAACTATGCCTTGGCTTGTCAGAGGAATGTGCATCATCTTCAGTGCAATACAAACCCTGAGGAAGGAAATGGTTTTATGTGGCTTTACATTTGCTTCGGGTGTATTGTGATAAGTCCTTCCTTTGTAGCTTAGGCCCTACTGGAATTAATGCAAATCCTCTGGCCTCAGCATTCCCAGTACTGGCATTAAAACAGTATTCCCCCTCCCTATCTTAGAAACTATTAAGGTAAAAATGCAAATACATGAAGGGGGTGAAATAGCAGCATATATGAAGTCATTTTGAGGTTTTTTCAGACTCAAAGTATTTGAAAGATTTGTGCACTAATGGAATTCCAAATGCCATTAAACTGACTTTCATCCTAATGAAGTGGCATTACTCAAATTAAGACCACTATACACTTTCTATTAATGCTATTTTATTAATATGTTTCTATGAGTAGTTCTTTACACTTCCAAAACAAATTTTAGGATAAGATGAGATGAATGAATGTGTTCTCTAATACTACATTCAAGAATAATGGGAGTGTTTCAATCTAACCAGAAGACCATTTAAAACAAGTAGGACTTGAACTTTTCTTCCTGAATACTTTGCCAAGGGAATTGACTTAATATGGCAATGATTAAATTTTTGCTCTTTCTACTTAAAATTAATATAAAATTAAAGTAGCAAAATAATAAAGCTATATTCATTGTTATCTAATTTTCCTTATGTTTAAAAGTATTGCTTTCATAATTTTACTTATGGCAAGTAGTTGTATTCAAAAAGTAAATTGATTAATTTACAAAATTTAACCCCAAAGTCTTTGATAGTATATTGGAGATATGAGAATACATTTGATAGAATGGTATTCTTGTATGGCTGGCATATTTCAGAAACGCAAGTTCTTTTCTGTCTGTGTATTGGTTATACACAATTACCAGTGACCAGACCTGCAATTTGGGCAATTGTGAAATAAATTGTATGTATTTCTGTATAAACCTCAGTAGTATTTCACTTTCTTTTCTCAGTTTTAGTATATTCGGGAATGTTTTAAATTTGCAGATTTCCAGACCCATTATGTCAGAATTTGCTGAGCAACACTTCTCAGCCAGCAAATAACACTTCTTGTCAACTAAGACTGAATTTCAGAATTGTTGAAGTGAATCTTATTTTACTCATGGTTAGAAAATTCTGTTTAATGGCCTCAAATCTTTATTACTATGAAAATGTGTTGCTAGTACTTCCCCTGCTTGTAATGGCTTACAACCTGTAATCTGGTGAAGTCTACACAATGGAAACTTCTGTATAAGATTAGGCATCAGATCTGTGTATTTTCATTAGCTTTGGACAACTCTAGTCTTGGCTTCTCATTTTTCATTTATGAACTTTATAAAACTAAAAAACTTATCTGAGCCAAACAAGTGTGTATAGATGATTATACTCAAGAAACAGCTGAACCAAGACATTGATAAACAATTAAATCAGTTTTTCCATAAGTCTGTAAAGTTTATTATATATAGTTTAAAAAAGAATAGAAATGTTCCCAGAAAATTACACAAAGATTCCTTATGGTATGTTGGAAAATCAAATGCTCTCAAAACGCATTATATAATCTGATAGCAGATTAATTATATTTGGGAGTATGGGAGATATTCATATTTAAATTAAGATAATATTTTTATTTTTGCAAGATTCTTCAGTGACAATCAATGAGAGCCTAGTTCCTCTGTCTATATTAGCCATATTAGCCTAGAGAGTAAGCATTGAAATCTCAGAATGTCTATCATTGTCATATGCATACATATGTAAGTTTATATTCTCAAATATTTGGAGTATGCCCAATACCAAATATAGAATCTGCATAACTAGTAAAAAATGAAGGTTGCCATTGTTTTAAAAAATGAGTAAGCACTCCACATCAGTAGTAGAAGACCACTGAGCCAGCCACAGAATACATCTACACAGGACTTTATGATTACCTAGCTAAAATTCATGCTGCTTCCTTCCAAGTGCTCTTACTGTACAGAGACTAAAGAGGAGGTGGGTGCTTATGTCTAATGTTTCTTAGCCAGTACAATGAACTTGACATTGCAAAAGAACACAGTGGGTGACAATACATGCCTTATTGATGATATTCTATCATAGTATCTAAAATCATACAAAATTAGAGATAAGAATAACCATGAGAGAAAATAGACAGCATGGGAAATGTTGCTGTTTCCTTGCAGGACAGTATAGCAAGGAACTTAGCATTTTGACTTCTATCACTGAAAAATGAAACACTACAGAAATGCTATGGCAAACAGGAAACTTGCCTAAATAGTTCAGAAGTGATAAAAGTAGCCCTCTTATACTTAAAAGATTATAAAGTTTTTTAAGCATGAATTTGCTAATAAGTACACATCACTTTTCTTATCACTTATAACATTTTATAATTTATTTTTATTTTAAAAACAAATGAGATAGATTTCCTGCAGTTTGCAGAGAAACCACCATACTGATTTCCAAAGTGCTGTACAGCAATGAAGGAGTGTTCCTCTTACTCTGCATCCCCTCCAGCATAGGCTCTTATCAGTGTTTTTTTATGTTAGCCATTCTGACAAGTATAAGATGGATCTCTGAGTCATTTTGATTTGCATTTCCCTGATGGCTAAGGATATTAAACAATTCTTTAAGTATCTTTCTGCTATTTGAAATTCTTCTGTGGAGAAATCTTTGTTTAGATCTGTACTTCGTTTTTTTTTTGTTTGTTTGTTTTTCTTTGCTTTTTTTATTTTGTATTTAACAAAAAAGACAGTAACATGAATTTGAAATGAGGAAAAGTTAACAATAACTATGAAGAGGATAAGTATCATAAGCATGGCTTAAAAAGGGTGGTAATGCAAATAAGATTGCTACACATATATTTACTATGTGTTCAGATTTCCCTCTGAAAATTTTTTTTCCCATCCCTGTATTTCCTTATTCAAGGTCCCTTCCCCCTCCCACCACATCTTGACATTTTTCTTCTCCACAACTCTCCATCCCTTCCCTGGGCAGGGTGCAGACAGTTCTATGGTCCCACTGACCCAATAATGATTGGATCAGTCTCCACTCCTGGCCAAATCCAGTTTTGTCCCCCCTCCCTCAAGAGTGAGTCTGGTATTCCTATAGTTGGAGTGGGGTTCAAAGGGTCACTCCAGGGTGTATCTGATCCCAAGCTGTTCAGTGGTTGTTGTTTGCCGCTTGGGCATGTTTGGTTTTTTTTTCTTGTTTGTTTGTTTAGAGACCACTAGTGAGTGAGTACATCCCCTGCTTATCTCTCTGAGATTGTGATACCTCGCTCAGGAGGATATTCTCCAAATCGATCCATTTGCCTGCGAATTTTAGGATATCATTTTTTTCTTACTGCTGAGTAGTATTCCATTGTGTAGATGTACCACAGTTTGTTAATCCATTCTTCAGTTGAGGGACATCTAGGTTGTTTCCAGGATCTTGCTATTACAAATAATGCTGCTACTACCGTTACTACTCAAACTATTTCACACAGCAGAAACTGAAGGAATATTGCCAAATTCCTTTTATGAGGCCAGAATCACCCTAATACCCAAGCCACTCAAAGACACAACAAAGAAGGAGAATTACAGACCAATTTCCCTCATGAATATTGATGCGAAAATTCTCAACAAAATTTTGGCAAACCGTATACAACAATGCATAAAAGATATCATCCACCATGACCAAGTAGGCTTCATCCCAGAAATGCAGGGCTGGTTTAACATATGAAAAACT
>PVIH01025735.1:0-20065 GCA_004025045.1 Sigmodon hispidus | reverse complement strand
TATATGAATTGGTGTTTTGCCTGCATGTATAACTGTGTAAAGGTGTCAGATCTTGGAATTACAGACAGTTGTTAGCTGCCATGTGGTTGCTGGGAATTGAACTCAGGACCTCTGGAAGAGCAGTCAGGGCTCTTAACCGCTGAGCCATCTCTCCAGCCCGACATTCAGCTCTTTTGTAAGCCAATCAGAAGGAACTTTAGGCAGAGACACATTTTTCACAGCGTACAAAAAGATTGTCCTACAACAGTGAAGTAAATGTGCACATACAGGTGCAGAGGTATTTGGTACACACACACACACACACACACACACACACACACACACACACACAAAAGGAAGGACGGCCAGAGTAACCCTGGCTGTGGGTTTACTGGAAGGCTCTGGGCACCGCCGTGAATATCATGAGATGGTCCCTTTCAGAGTAAGATGCTAAGGGATGGAGCTCCTGGCCTCTCCAAGCCAGGAAGCCAGGGGTGGAGCTGAAGACCTTCCCTCCCCTTCCTCCGCTCATTAGAGTCTGGATTGATTCGAGGAAAGGAACACCCTCAAATGCTGAGTACATCTTGGGTTTTAAGTGTGAGTCTTAAACTGAGGACAAGGCGACCAAGCAGCAGTTGGTGGATGTCAAGCATGTCCCTTTGGAGCTATAAATGGCCCTGCCTTTGCAGTGCTTCTGATAACCGTCAGAGTCTCACCCTGCCATTGACGTGCTGAGTACTCAGACTGTCACTGGAAAGTCAGCCTCTTCCTTCTGCAGGGTGATGGGGGAGAAGAGAGAGCATGAGTCAGTCTCCACGGAAATCAGGGGAACTACTATTAAAACAAACATGGAAGTGTCATGATAGCTTGGAAGGTGTACTCATCTCTGATCTGATCATCAGAGACACTCAAAATTTAGCACAGACACATTTCTTAGACTAAGGCTGATTTGAAAATGAAGATGGCAGGATCATTAGGGGTCTTATAGACTCCTTTTTAAAACATTTGGTTGGTGTGTTGCAACAGGTTTGAAAAAAATGAAATTAAATAGTTCAGAAAAATCAGACTGTATTGCCCATAATTAATTTAAATTATAATTTAAAAGTATTTAGTTGGGTAAGTATATAGACATTTAGTTATAGGCGCTCCTCCTTGTTGGTGTCTGTGGACGGATGAAGTGTTTCTGACAAGCTGTTTAAAGCACACTTGTGATGAGTAGGCAAAGGGTCTAGAGTGTATCTGCTTTTCGGTTCCTTGTGTTGGTTCCCACCTGTCTCTCCATTCGGATCCCAGCTTCAGGTTCAGTGTAGTGGCACAGGCCTTTAATTCAGCACTTGGGGGTCAGATCTTTATGAGTTCAAGACCAGCCTGGTCTATATAGTAACTTAAGACCCTAGCCACAAAAATAAACAAAATTAGTTATATCCATATGCTTGTGTAGTCTCATAGTCTGTAGATTTATTACTTTGTCTATACAATTCTGAAAGCCTTCTATATTTCAGGCACTTAACTTCATAGCATAAGAGGAATTTATTTGGGGACCATGAAAAGGCTCAGCAGAGGAAGTTGTTTATAACAAAGTCTTGTTCAGGGCCCTAGTCTATTGGTCTTCTGGCTTTGTGTGAGGGATTGAGTGATGGAATGAACGGCACAGTAGAACGGTAGCGGCAGGAGAACCACCGGTCTTGTTGACCCTTTGGAAGCTGTGTGCTGGGCTGTTGGATCCCATCTACAGGCAGAGCCCTCCTCCTGTTCACATCTGAAGAGACTGTGGGACTGGGCTTCCTTCAGGGGGTCTGACTCTGCACCTGAGTTTTAAATAAGGATGTGAACAGTGTCAAAGTGTTTCTTTTTCTTTTTCTTTAAATTTCCATTAATTTTTCTGTCATAAGAAAACACTTTTTATAAAAAAAAAATTCTGGTAAATTTTGTGAGAGGTTATTTTTTTTTCACTTCTTTTAAAACTTCTAATAGGCTTCAGACTAAGCTTTAAGTGCTGTTTTAAAAATAAGTGCCAGCCATTTTGTATAATTATTTGTGGTGAGGCCTTGTTTCATTTTAATCCTGAGGGCCACAGGATTGTCTGAATGGCAGTGTGTACCTTAATTTATTTAGTACATTTTTGCTAGGTATGTACTTTGTGTTAGTCATATATATAAGCCAATAAAGTGTACTTGCCTATAATACCAACACACAGGAGCCTAGACAGGATGGTCATGAGTTTGGTGCCACTGGGCTACATAGCGAGACTTTGTCTTTAAAAAAAGGACGCCTGTCTGACGTCTGCAATTTCTCATTGCTGACAGGAGTGGCAGGAGAAACTAAGTTATGCTGTTAGCATTATTTGAATATACCAAGCATCTTAGACTGTTTGGGATGCTCTGCTAAAACACCAGGTCATTTTATAAATAGCGGAACCTCAGGCAGTGTCTAGTGAAGGCATCCACATGAAAGCATCTGCTTCTTAATGGCAGTGGACTGGAGCCTGAGTTTTGATGTGACATTTGGAGGAACCCATGTGTTCATATAATAGCTCATGGAAAATTAAATTTACTATTTTATCATTTAAGTTTAGAGTTAATATAGAAGGATGCTGAGAAATGTAAGTTGCCCTACTTGAACCTGGATGTGGATCTTCAGTCATGAGATACAGAACACTGGTCATTTCCACCAAGAGTTAATTGACCATGAATTATAGTCTTAACAATACCTGAGAGTCAGAGATTTATATAGAAATAACAAATGCTTTTTTATTATTTAGAAAGGATATACAGAAAGTAAATATGAGGGAGTTGAAGGAATGTTTTTCTATTATAATAAAAATACGTTTGTCAGAAAACACTGATTCTCAGATGTGTTAGGCTAGCCATATTGGCTTAACTAATTTGTGGTTAATGAGCAGTGTCCTTCATGAGCCCATTATTCTGGCTACATGGGATTCTAAATAGAGGGCAAGTTACACTCACTGAACTCACTGCTCAGTTATTTAGCCTAAAGTGCTTTGTTTCATTACACCATACATGGCAAATGGCCATGGCGAATGTTTTCCTTCTCATGGTTAGCTTCTAGGCACAAGAATGAGGAGCTGTGGGAACAGGACTGGAACATTTTGTTGATGCCTACTGATTGATGTCTGCAAGAAGAGGGAGTTAAGAGAGTGCATAGATCATAATTGAGTTATTTTATGAATGAGTATCTCACATGGGGTACTGAATTGTTTTTAAGGATTACTTTGCTAGAAAAATATATCTTCACATATAATTCATGTACATATACATTCTCATGTGAGTCCATTACAGATATAATCAACATAAGGCATATGCAGGTATATGCCCATAACTTAGAAATAGCAATTGTCCAATGTTCTTTATGGATTTCATAGAATGCTTTCACTGATTTGGGCCGACTCTCAAATCTCTGTTTGACCTGCGATTGCATTGATGGAGGAATGCAGTATAGATGTGAATGCTGGTTGATAATTTTTCATAAGTAAAATGGTAGTAAAGCCATGAAAAATAAGCATCTTGGAATTTTACCCATTCATCCATGACTTGTGCAACATTGATAGGGTAATTTTCAAATATTGGAAGAATATTCAGTTTCTGTGTGTTTTTATAGGTAAAACAACAGGAATGGCATATGTGTATGTGTGCATGTGTGTGCATGGTGGATGTGTGTTTGTCTAAATGTGTGTGCTTGTGCATGTGAACACCAGTGAATATGTGTGTTGAGGTCAAAGGTTGACACCAGGTGTCTCTGTCATTCTCCACCTTATCTTTTGAGAGAGGTTGTGTGCAGTATCACTTTACTAGGCAAAGATGTGGTACATTTGTTTCTGCTGCATTTGTTTAATAATGTTAGGATGTGTTGCTTTGCCTGCCTAAGGCACCTGATTGGTCTAATGAAAAGCTGAAGAGCCAATAGCTAGGCAGTGGAAGGATAGGCGGGGCTGGTGTGCAGAGAGAGTAAATAGGAGGACTCTGGGAACAACGAGAAGAAATGAGAGGAGAACAGGGCAGAAAGGGGAGAGGCCTGGAGCCAGCCAGACACGGTAGGACATATGGAGTGAAAGAAAGGCTAAAAAGCCCCGAGGCTAAGCGTAGGTGAAGAGCAACAGGGTAATTTAAGTTCTAAGAGCAGGTGGAACAAGCATAAGCTAAGGGTGAGCATTCCTAATTAATAGTAAATCTCCAGGTCATGATTTGGATGCTGGTTGGTAGCCCAAAAGAAAGCCTGCTACAGAGGGTCTCATGCTGACCCTATGCTCTAGTTGGCTAGGCTGATTGGCCAGCAAGCTCTGGGTCCTCATGCCTCTGCCTTCTGCTGGGAGTCCAAGTGCACATTGCCATTCCCAGCTTTCCCTGAGGTGCTGGGCATCCACACTCAGGCCTTCTTTCTTTGATCTGTGTGTTATATTCTCTGAGCCGCCTCCCCAGCCCCAATGGCATACTTTCAGGTTGACTCCAGTTTGACATTTTTACCTTCACTTTAATTATAGATAATCAACAACAACAAAATGGGCCTGAACTTACAGCACTTGCTGAGTTCTGTGGTTCAGTTGATTCCACTATGACAACAGGGTTAGCATCTCACTCAGTGAGTCTGCATGAGATGGGAATTTTCCTACTCTGCAGTGTTTCCAGCACAGACAGTGGTAATCAGGAAGTGAGGCCATTTTTAGTGTTATTTTTTTCTAACATATATATACATATAATCTAAGCTTTTGGTAAGGGTTGGTTTTTAGTGGTAAGTGTGCTTTGCACCTGGCTTATGAAGTTCTTGAAAGTTTAATAATTGTCCATCATAAGCCAAAAAGGAACAGTTTCTGTAGTAACCCTTGTAGCTTTCTTGTCATAAGTGTATCCATCCAGGACAAGAAAGAACACTGGGACCTCATTAGTCGGATGCTGAGCTCCTGCTCTCTCCCAGTCCCTGCCATGCCCCCTTCCCCATCTGTCTTATGATGCCCAGTTAGTAGAGTCTTGTTTGTAGCCAGCCGCCTGCTAGATCTGTGGTTTTACCTTTTCTTTCTTTCTTATTCTTTTTTCTTTCTGATTAATGTATGCTTGTAATATTCCTCCATGCTCTTGCAAATACTGTAAGTTATTCTCGTAGTTACATATTATTATATACAAAAAATCTATTTTCTTGTTAGTTGATTTTGGGGTTGTCTAGTCTGGAACTGTTGAATAGTGCCAATTTGGGTAGATTTTGTATTTCTTCTTTGTGTATATGCACCCACTTCTAGTGAGTGCATCTGGGGGTGGAATGGTGGGCTCATAGGAGATGTGTCCATTAGGCATTGGGAGATCACAACAAATAGTTTTGCAAGCAGATGTTAGCAATGTGCGCTGTAGCTGGCAGGATGGGAGTTGCAGTGTTCACCCTGTTGCCAGCATTCGATGCTGTTGGTCTCTTGAAGGTGCAGTGTATAAATACTTTATCATTTAGGGGACTGGAAGCTGTCTCCTATGTGTATTGGCCATATTTTGGTCAGTATTGTGTTTTAAGACTTGTCTTATTCTGTCCTTCAGACATTAAACCATCCATCCATTTTTCATCCTCACATCAGCTAATATGTAGTGCTGTGGGTGTTCATTTTTGTAATCCTGCAACATTTTTATCTCTATAACTGTGGCTCGATTATACATATGTAGGAGTTAGCACTATCTTTTTAAAATCTATATTGGTTTTCTCTTCCCATTTCTTATCATCTTAGTCTATGAAAGTTGGGCTCTTCGGATACAGGAAGGGTGTGTCTGTGAGTGTGCTTTCCTCAGGGTGAATTCCTTTACTGTCCTGTACCTTTCTCAGTGGCCACTCCTCAGCCTCCTGATTGTAGAGTTCATACTCTCTTCTTGAGCTAGTTCTTCCCAGTTCCAAGGCTACTAAGTTGCCAAGGGTTTGTGAGCTTGTGATTATATTAAATGTGGTATTTTATAAATAGGAAAATTGAATGGGAAATCTTAGTAACCATATTTAATTTTTTTCTCCTTTTTCAGAATCTCCTCCTCCTCCTAGCTATTCTGTACACTATAGGAAGTGTAAGGCAAAACCCAGAGAAGCCATTGCCCCTGGTCTGTTTGCCCTCTGCAGCCCGAGACACAGTTCACATCCTGTTTTCTGCTCAAAAGCTTCCCCTGCCTCCCCACCTTAGATTAAGAGCTAATGTCCTCCCCTCAGCGTTTATAAACCCTGGATAGCTTGCCACTGCCACCTCTTTGTGCCCTCAGCCCACTGCTTATGGGGCTTCTGTCTGCCCCTGTTCTTGGAATTTGTGAACACAACCACTTGACACATCTGCTGAATACTTCACTATGTTTGACTTGTGGACTGTGCCCTCTGCCCTCTGCCCTCTGCCTAGAATAGAGCCTGGCACACTAAACTGCTCATAAACACCGCATGAGGAGCATGCATGTTAGAAAGCACACAGCTTGGCACAGATTTGTTGTTCCAGTCTCAGTGTCTCCATAGGACAAGGCAGGGCACTGCATCCAAACCAGGAAGTGCTGTTTTGCATTTATCTGCCTGTTTTACTTTGTGGAACAGCAGGGCCATGGCGGGCTGCAGTGGGGGACTTGTCTAACATTTCTGTGTACGTGCAGCAGTATCCACCCCTGTGAACAGTGGCCTGTACTGGCCTGCAGCTGGAGTACCTAGGCTGTACTCATGCTCAGATAGGCTGCTGACTGTTTTCCAGCTTTCTCACCTGTGAGATGGAAGGAAGAAGGCCTACTTCATACTTCTTTTAGAGTGGATGTGCTGATCCATGCCACCTTCCCAGGACACTGACGCAGCAAGCAGAGTGGGTGTTTGCTGCTCACTAACATGACAGTTGAGACCAGTAACAACATGAAAAAGATTGTGCAAAACTCACATCTTACGGAAGAGATATGGGGCTGAGAGATGACTCAGTGGTTAAGAGCACATATTGCTCTCCTAGAGGACCAGGGTTTGGTAACTTTAGCTCCAGGAGAATCTGATGTCTCTGGCTTTCTTAAGCACCTTTGTCTGTGTATGTGTACATACTTAAAAATTAAAAAATTGAAAAAAATATTTTTAAATTAAAAAAATTTTAAAAATATAGATTGAGGTTGAGAATGTAGTTCTGTGTTGAGTGCTTGCCCAACACAACACAATTTATAAAGCTCTGGGTTTGAGCCTCAGCACCAAGAGAAAGAGAGGGAAGGAGGGGAGAAAAAGAAGAAAGAAATAATGCAACATTTAAGAAATTGTGCACTACTTTTGGCCATTGAAGCCAGGCGGTAGAGAAGGATAAGTTGGCCGTGGGAGCAGCAGCAGCATTAGAGAAAGAAGCACAGGCCATCTCCAGTTCAGCCAAGGCCTTCTTATGGCTGTACGCCATTCACTGCCTCACAAGAAAGTCGGTGTCTTTGTTGAACAGAAGCCATTGTTAGAAAATTCTGTGAAATCCACCTCTCCTGTGGCTTCCTACTGGCCCCGGCTCTTCCTCTATAGTAACAGAGCAGCTGGCCGGTGGCATTGCTCCAGGAGTGTGGTGTATCTATCTCCTCAGTTTACGTAGCCCACGTTTCCTGGAGTCCCCCATATGGCATGACATGGGAGCCGTTTATCATCCGGCCATTGTTCCTCATATAGTTCATTCAACAGCGTTTCTGTAAATGGCACAGAGCTACTGCTTGACTAGATCTCACTCAGTCCCACATTGTGAGAAGTTGCCAGGCAAATGTAAGCATTATTTGCATTTGGGGGCAAGCTGTATCAATCATTGACTGCCCGCTATAAATAACTTGATTCATCTCTTAGAGCCTCATTTTCTTCAGATACAGTGACTAGGTGTTACTCATAAAAGATCCTTAAGGAAGTTGTCTTGATTTGAATAATTTAGAAATTAGTAAAAAGAGAGTAAGTATTTTGTTTTAAGGGAAAAAAAAGTATGCCCACTTCCACACTGCCATTGTGTGTGCCTTGCTAATTCTGACCTTAGTGACTTAGTGCACAAATCTAAGAGTTCCGAGGTCCGCCCGTGACATTCCAGCATAGTATTTTGTATAAGTCACAACATCCCAAGTGATAGCCTTACTTTTATTGCTTGAAAACTGTCCATTTCATTAAAGCAGTGCAGTTAACCAGCCACTTCTGCTCAGGCCCTCGTTATTTACATCGCCTACTTCATTCTAGTTTGTTTGCTATAGGGACAGTTGTGGCCCATTTTTGCAGAGGGTCATTTGGGCTTCATTAGGTTTGCCTTTCTCTCACCTCACCATCTTGATTGGATTTGGTCCTCACTGGGGAGCTCCTTTCTATGGGGATGGACTGGGCAGGCCCTCCAGTGACTCACACCCGCTCTTCCCCTCTATAGTGAAGGCTCTTACCTCTGTGGTTCTTCCCCACAGTAGCAGGCCATCTACAATGCAGGTCACATTATGTTAATCCATGCTTTTTTTTTCTTAAAAAAAGCCAAACTCACATTTCTCCAGCCTCTTCATTCAGTCACATTGATGACTTACCCCCGACCCCCATACACACACTAGATGCTCTGTGAGGGCAACGCTGTGCATCTTCATCCGCTGCCTCGAAACCGTGCTCACACTCAGACAAGCTGTGTAATCACTGCTCGGAGGTACTTTCTTAGAATCCCACGATTCCTGTTTCTGTGAGATAGAGACAGGGCATTTCCTTCCTCTTGGTGTGTGTCAAGTCTCCCTGTCATGAACATTCATGTAAAAGTAAAATTTGAACTTACTTTTAATTTGGCAAGTCTTAAATTACAGAAGCTTTTGACAGTTTGGTAGGAGCCAGATAGGCTGGTTTCTGTTGATGCCTGTTGCTGCTTTGTTTCTAGAATTCTCTAAAATGATCACGGTGTTCCTGAGGATTGGCTTGAATGTGGCTCATAGCTGTGGCCTAACTATGTTGTAAGATGTGATCTGAGGCAGGGCTTGGTTTGGATTTGCTGAGGTTGTTCATTGTATCAGTGCACCAGAAGTTCGCTCATTTTAATAGGGTCAGTTTTAATATATGCTATTGAGCTGCAAGGGCATTACTAAGCATTGATTCCAGCCCTGCTGTTACAGTGTCCAAGTGAGTAAATCTTTGTGATCAGGTCACCAAAACCCTGTTTGGCTGTTTACCTAGTAACTCAGAGAACCAGAGTGTTTGCCAAGGGAGCCATTTGGTTCCTTTTTGGTACTGACTGTGCCCTTCTGTTAATCTCTGCAATAGAATATGAGAAGTTCATCATGTTCCGTGGTCTCCTCATTGGGACCCTTTGCCTTCCTTTTTAGATCAGATGGAAAAGGGGCCAATGCTCGGAGAGGGCCATGACTCTACTCATTACAGCTGTTGTGGTTGAGATCTCTGAGAGCATTTCCACATTCTTCTCCTCAGCACTGGACGGAGCCCAGAGAAGCTGCACTGAAGGAGACCACTGAGTCTCTCGTGGTGACCCAGTGGCAAGGGAAGGCTCTGGAGTGCAGGAGAGGTGCCCGCTCCATCCTGCCCAGAGCCTCTGTACTAGCTGCCTGGGTACCTGTACTGAGTGGTAAGCACCTCAGTCAGCTGGGAGATGGATGTTGTTTTAGGAAGACAGGCAGACCTGAGCTCCTTTTCCTGCTCTGACATGTGCTGGCAAGTTGATTCTCACACAGCCTTTTACACTTAGTCAAAGGCTGACAAGCGTTTAGATACTTGGCTTCTCTGAGGCCCATTTTCCTCATCCATAAAAAGGGAAATCAGTCTGTGGTATTGGGCTTATACATCAAATGAGATATAGTGTGAGATACTTTGTCCTGAGGCAAGTGCTCGGTAATTTTTATTCTTGCACATCTGTTATCTGTTTCCTAGCAGAGGGGCAAATTCTTGGTGTCCAGTGAATCAGAGGCAGGCTTCTCCAGACCGTTGGATCCAGTAAGGGTTAATGAAGTCCTACCTGCAACTGTCCTCCAAGAGTGTAGATGTGAGGATGATCTTTTGATGAATTAAATAGGGTAGGATGGCATCTAAGCAACCAGAATATTTAAACTACTTTAAATATTAAGAAAAAATGTTTTTTTGAGATAGGGTTTCTGTGTGTATCCCTGGCTATCCTGGAACGTACTCTGTAGATGAGACTGGCGTGGAAGTTATATAGATCCACCTGCCTCTGCCTCTCAAGTGATGAGATTAAAAGTGTGCACTGTCACGCCCTTCATAAGAAAATATTGTTTTTTAAATATTTATTTTTATTTTATGTGAGTTGGTATTTTGCCTGCATATACAACTGTGCAAGGGTGTCAGATCCTGGAACTACAGACAGTTGTTAGCTGCCGTGTGGATGCTGGGAATTGAACTCACATCATCCGGAAGAACAGTCACTCTCAACCACTGAGCCATCTCTCCAGCCCCATAAGAAAATATTTTTAAAGAGATTACTCTAAGCTGGGAATGTAGCTCAGTACTAGGGTACTTGCCCAGCATGTATAGGCTCTGAATTTCATCCCTGGTCTCTGCTTTATGTATGCACAAATACATAAACACATGTACACATATATACATGTACACATATGTATATACATGCACACAGAGTCACATTGTATGTTGCAAACTTAATGGAAGTTATTTTGTTACTGACTATAATGTTTTTATTCATACTTCTAGGGAAGGAAAAATATGCAAGATGGTGCTAGTGATGGAGAAATTCCCAAATTT
Source organism: Sigmodon hispidus (assembly GCA_004025045.1). NCBI lineage: Eukaryota > Metazoa > Chordata > Mammalia > Rodentia > Cricetidae > Sigmodon > Sigmodon hispidus. The sequence goes on along the minus strand of PVIH01025735.1, from coordinate 9,415 downwards.
GATGGTGCTGGATATGATAAGGATCTGGTGGAAGCCCTGGAGAGGGACATTGTGTCTAGGAACCCTAGCATTCACTGGTGAGAGTCTTGAGTTACAGTAGAAAAGCAAGCAAATCATAAGGGCATGTTGCTATGGTGTGCTCTCCTCCCCATCTGCTGATAATGCCTTCGTCTGTAATGACAGTTCTTTCAGAACCTAACAAAGGAAGCTTTACATGTTAATTTGTTGTTGACATGTGGACAAAGTTTGCTAACTGCATAGCATGTTCTAATTAGTAACCCAGTATGTTTTTACTCATTTTTTAATAGTAAGAAATAGAAAACAGCCTTAATATAAGAATGATTTTGTAAGTAAATGAATTTAAATTAATTAGCTTGGACCATAAATCAGAGGTGTCCCTTGAGTAAGTGTGCAACTGTTCTCTCAAGGGATGACATAGCAGATTTGGAAGAAGCTAAGAAGCTGCTCCGGGAAGCTGTCGTCCTTCCCATGTGGATGCCTGACTTTTTCAAAGGGATTAGAAGGCCGTGGAAGGTGAGTGTGTCTGACAGTCTTGAAGTGGGGATGTTTGCCCAAGGAAGGGCAGCGCTGCTGTGGACCTGTGCATTAGCACCATGGGCAGATTGGCCGGCTCACGGTCTCCTCCACACCTGGGTGTGGATTTGTAGTTGAGATGTGTTACAGCCACACAGTGGGAGAGATGCTGCCATCTTCAAAGTCATGTGTTTCAGTACTTCATCTAGAGGTTAAGAATTTTTGGATGTCTCTTTGTAAAAATCAAAAGTTAGCAAATTAAATTATATGTCACTGTGTGTGTCTCTGTATAGGCATGTGCATGTGAGTGCCGGTGCCTCCAGAGGCCAGAAGAGGGCCTTGGATCCCTTGAGCTAGACATGGTGGTTGTGAGATGCTTTATATGGGTGCTGGGAGCTGAGGTCAGGTCCTCTGCAAGAGTAGCACATTCTCTTTTCTCAGCCCCAGAAGGGTCATTCTAAGTAACCCACAGCATTATAGGATCGTCTCTTCATGGGTTTAAGAAAGGTTCTTTCTGAGTGCATGAGGGGGCTCTTTGCTGCCCAGGCTCTCGTTTTCTCTTCTTCTTCTCCCTTCCTCCTTCCTTCCTCTTTCCCTTTTGTTTTACCAGGCAGTCTCTCCTGTAGTCCAAACTAGCCTCCATTTCTCCACTCCATGTACACTGCCCAGGTGTTGGGTTATGGGCATGAGCCACCGTATGTGTTCAGCCCGGCTTCTATGAACTTATCTCTGGCCACTTCTGACCCGAAACACCTGGAGAAGTCACGTTGATTATTTTCTTGTTGCTCTTGTTAAATGCATTGATCTCACCATGACGACTGAGTGTTTCTGTTTTGCTGGGATCCTCATGGACACCAACATGACCAGTTGATAGTTTCTGGAAAACATTTACATCTAGTGTGTTGCTTAATTCACCTTTGGATTTTTAGGGTGTGCTGATGGTTGGGCCTCCAGGGACGGGGAAGACTATGTTAGCTAAAGCAGTTGCCACTGAATGTGGGACAACCTTTTTCAACATTTCCTCATCTACACTGACATCTAAATACAGAGGTGAATCTGAGAAGTTGGTCCGTCTGTTGTTTGAAATGGTAAGTGTGCTGGATTTGCATTTCCAAATGCTGTTTCTCTGTCTGAGCTTGTGATTCCTCATATCCAGGTCTGTGCAGCTTGTGATCTTCTGAAAGAGCAGTGTCATGTATGGTACGAGCTGTGGGCATACTAGTGGTAGTGGATTTTGTGTGATACTTGGTTCTTTAACATATCTTTCTCTATGAGATGAAAAAAAGGGCCCTTGGCATCCTGTCCAATGAGGGTGATTGGCATTTTGGATGTCTAGTGCACTCATTGATGGAAGACTTTTAAAAACCAGCTAGAGATGGATCTGTCATTAGCTATTGATGTATTTAAAATTGCTCCCCGTAGCTTTTTTTTTCCCTCAATGGTGGAAATTTCTCATCATAAAACTAGAATAACTTGCAAGGTGTGGTAGCGCATGTTTTGGGAGGCAGACAGATGGATCACAGAGTTTGAGGCCAGTCTGGTCTACATAGCCAGTTCCAGGCCAGTCATGGCTGCATAGTGAGATCTGTCTCAAAATAATAATAAATAAAAAGTAGAAAAGATAACAATGGATCTCTATGTATCTTTTACCCTGTATTACCAACTATTTATGTTTAGGTTGCTTTTTCCTGAAATGATTGTCAGTGACAAGATAGTAGTAGCCCTTTAATATATAAAAATTGTAGCTTTCATTTGCCACTATTTTAGAATGAAAGATAAAAGTTACTTAAAAATACAGTGTGCTCTATGAGATCATGGAATGATTCCTTTAAAATGTTTCCCCCAAGGCTAGGTTCTATGCCCCCACCACGATCTTCATTGATGAAATAGATTCTATCTGCAGTCGAAGAGGGACATCTGATGAACATGAAGCAAGTCGCAGAGTCAAGTCTGAGCTCCTTGTCCAGATGGATGGTAACTGACATTTAAAGACTATCCCCACGGTCTCTCCCTTTCAGCCATGGCTGGACTCATGCTTTGTAAGTCCTCAATGAGCAAATCAGGAGGCAGCTGTGATTTAGTTTTAATCACTTGCTCATCCACCCACGTGCTCATGGGTCCTAAAGTACTCATTGAATACTCACAGTGAACCATGGGCCAGTCCAGGTTCTAGGTTATGAAGGATAGGACTGCTCTGGCCACCAAGGAGTTTTCTGGGAGAGCCAAGGCTCTGAAGGTGTGACCGGGAGTTCCAGGCCCTTCAGACCACTGGAGGACCCTATAAGGGCTACATCAATAATAACATCAAGGCACATTTACTGCTTTGCTTTAATTCTCTCACAAGTATATAGTAGCGTATTCTAGGGTCCACAAAAGCTGGGAGAGTCCCACAGGACAAAGCATGAGGAGTGCAGCTATTCTCTTTGTTTACCCAGATGCTGCTGTACCATTCTAGGCCAGAGGTGGTGGCCACGCCTTTAATCCCAGCACCCCGGAGGCAGAGGCAGGCGGATCTCTGAGTCTGGGCCAGTATGGTCTACATAGCAAGTTCCAGGACAGCCAGGGCTACAAAGAGAAACCCTGTCTGGAAAACCAAAACCAAACCAAAGCAAAACAAAACAAAAAAGGTCTTCTAAGACCTGGGAGATTTTGAAAACTATGGTTATTTTCCATAAAATATATCATTTATCTTAATTTGATGAGTCAAGGAATCTTATTTTTACAATGAAGTAATACTTTGAACTATCTATCTATCTATCTATCTATCTGTCATCTATCTACTTACAATGCTGGGGCTGAAACTTGGAGCCTTGTGTTTAATAGCCAAGCATCACTGAGCCAGCCTTTCTGTGTTTTAGTTTCTAAAGGAAAATATTGATAGACATACTGCATACCATGATAGCTCTTTAGAGTTCCATGGATTTTTTAAGAGCATCAAAGGTCTTGAGATCAAAACCTTTGAGACCAACTGCTACACCAGAGGTAGACAGCTGTCCAGAAGTCATACAGCAGTCCCTCTAAGGTGTAGGAATCACTGTGATGGGTGGTATCAGAGAGGCTTTGGTGCACGGCTAGAATTGTCCAGACAAAGAGGAAAAGCATTTGGGGAGCCTTGAAGAAAGAAGAGTTAGGTGCTTAGCACTTTAGACACAGCTCAGTCTGGTAGGTGTGTAATAGACAACAGGCAGTTTAAGCAATCCACAGGAAAAGCTGAAAATGTGTCTAAAATATCCAGCAAGTGTTGTTTCTGATCATCCACCAGCTGTGGACTCAGTGTTGTGGTTACTGTTCTATTGCTATGAAGAGACATCATAACCAAGGCAGCTTATAAAAGAAAGCATTTGACCGGGCACTTGCTTACAGTTTCAGGGGTTAGTCATTATTATCATGGTGGAGAACCTGGCAGGTATAGCTGGAGAAACAGCTTGAGAGCTCACAGAGAGAGAGAGAGAGAGAGAGAGAGAGAGAGAGAGAGAGAGAGAGAGAGAGAGAGAGAGAGGAGGGGAGACAGAGACAGAGATACAGAGCGAGACATGGAGAGAGACACACAGACAGACAGACAGACAGACAGATACAGAGAGAGGAGACAGAGAAAGAGACTTTGCCTAGGCTAGGTTTTAGAAACCTTAAAGCTCACCCCTAGTTGACACACCTCCTCTAGCAAGGCCACACCTCCTATTTCTTTCCAAAAAGTTCTGCTAACTGGCAACTAAGCATTTAAACATAGGAGACTATGGGGCCATTTTCATGCAAAACACTACACTTAGGATGGATACTTTTAACATCACATGGTTCAGTGCTAAGCACTGAGAGACCAACAATGGCACTGTGTACTAGGAGACCTGTCCCTCAGTCAGTGTACCCTTTCAACTCTTACTTATACATGAAAGAAAAGGATATGTTTTATTTGGGAGGAAAGAACTGCAGAAAACATTAGGTGCTTAAAATTGAGGCCAGGGCATCACTGAATACACATTTAGCCAGCAGGATTTCATTGAACAGTATCATGACTGCTTACGAGTTGGAGAGATTTATTCCTCATAAGAATGATTTTAAAAGACATTTAATAATGATTTATTTATTATGCATGTTGAACTGGGTTGCTCAAAATATACTACTTTGATACACTATCATGTTTGTGAGCCTACATATGAATAATATTTCACTGTATACTGCCCAGAGCTAGTTGTGCACTCTCAAAAGTTTTTTGTTGCTTTTGTTTTGTTTGTTTGAGACAGGTTCTCTTTATTTCACAGATCTTGCTGTTCCTGAACTCAGTACATAGACCAGGTTAGCTTGAACTCAAAAAGATTCCCCCATCTCTGCCTTCCAAGTACTGGGATTAAAAGTGTGCACTGCTGGATAAAGTTTTTAATCCTATGATTTTAATTGGGAAGAAGCAGGCAGTGTGCACACCTTTGGTTTTTCTGATCATAAGACACTGTGCGGCATGTCAGCTATTCTCACTGCCTGAGAAAGCCAACTAACTAGATTAAACCCAAACTAAGAAAAAGAGAGGTGTGGGGGGGAATCTATAGGGGAACCCTAAAGAACTAAGAGAAGCCGTGTGTACTATTTTCTTACATAGAGATGGCAGACCCCTGCCCTGGGCTGTCAGTTCTTTAGCTCCGTTGTTTTGTTCTGTGTTGGTGTGGTTTTGCCACTCCACCGAGGTCACAGTGATGCTGAAATTGTTTCACTGAGTCTCTACCAATAGCTCTAGCTAGTGCTTAGAGAGGCTGGCCGAGGGAAAGAGTGAGATGGCCAGCAGAACACTGATAGCCTTTTCCTTGCTTCCTCTGCCCAGGAGTTGGAGGAGCCTTGGAAAATGACGATCCGTCCAAGATGGTGATGGTTCTGGCTGCCACTAACTTCCCATGGGACATTGATGAAGCTTTGCGAAGGAGACTAGAGAAAAGGATCTACATCCCTCTCCCAACTGGTATGACACCTTCCTTTTCTGGACCTGGGACTTTCTGTCATTTCCGGCTAACCCTTTCTATGTACTTAAATCTGTCGCACTGTCACTTTGTTTGAAGAGCTCTGTGGCATTAGGAGGCCAGTCCAAGTGATTAGGACAGAGGCCTTGTGAAGTCCTTTGCATTCCAGAGAAACTTTTAGCCTCAGAACAGTATTTGCGCTGATAACTTTGGTAGCACTTGGGTTCTTACTTCTAAACTTGGATTTCATTAACCTTAATTTAAATATTTTTTTAAAAAGTTTTCTTGGGGACTTTCAAAAGTGAATGTTGAAATTTCCTTAAGCTATTTAAAATGTTTCCTTTGAGATAAATATATTTGTATGAGAGGGATATATCTCGTGTATTAGGATGAAGCTCTCTGGAGTGCATTGTCAGGTTAAGTTAGTGTAGTATTCTGGAAAGCTTCTGGGGGTCATGAACTCATCTAAATCTTCTTCTGGAACTTATATAAATCTTCTGCATAAGCAGTTCACCTTGTCCTCCTTCACCACAGACCAGTTTTCTCTCCTGCTAAACTTCATGTGAAGAGTGTGGTGACAGCATTCAGTCAGTGTCTGCCGACGCTTGTCCTGCCCAATGTCTGTGAAACTTGCAGATGTGAATGTGCCTGTCAGCGATTTGCTTTCTTCTCTGTGTGAGTCCTCTCTGGTGGACACAGGGTCTGCTTCTAGTTTTTGGCTATTATGAGTAGAGCTGTAAGTCTTATATATATTTTTATGGATGACTGTTTTTTGGTCTTGTGGTTAGTTTGAAAGAATAGATTAGTCAGTCATAGGGGAGGTATATGTTTAACTTTGTAAGATGATGCTCTGCCCACTTCTAACAAGGCACCTGAACTTTATAAGAAGTTCCCAGAGTGGTACATGTTGTATCGTCTCTGTCACCACCAGTAGATGGGAAGGGCAGTGCTGCAGCCTTGCCTATAGCTGCTGTTCTCAGTTTTTCCATTTTATTTGCTCTGGTCAGTATGAAATGGCATCTCCTTATGATTAATCTGTGTTTCTCTGATGTCTTATATCCTGAGCACCTTTGTATGGACTTACGTAGTGTGCCCCATTTTATAATATTTAATATTTTGTTAATACTTTATATAAATTCTCTTTACTTACATTTTAATTTTTTATTTCTAGTTTGCAGTTTAGTTTTTAATTTTCTTAATGTTATTTCTTGATATCCAGAATATTTTAATTTGTAAAGACCTTTTTCCCAAGGTGTTTTGTTTTTTATTAATAGAGCGTTCTGTATCTTAGGAAATATCTGCTTACCCCCAGGCTGCAAAGCTTTCTTTTTCTGTTCACTTCTAGAAACCATATTTAGCTCTGTGATTCTCCTTGAATTAATTGCATGCATGTGGGTTGGACTTTTATCTTTCCCATGTGTATATTCAGTTTTAGTACTGTTTGCTGAAAAGAATTTAGTCAATTCAATAAAAATCTTAAAAGCTGGTATATTCCTGATAGTAATGAAATTGAGTTAGGAACCAACAATAAGTTATCTAGACTACCCCAATATTTTACTACTGAACAAGTTAGCTCTTAATAACTGGAGGCCCAAAGAAAATTGGAAATATATTGATAGAAAAAATGTTACACTAAATATTGTGATATGATATGTTTTAAGGTCAATAAATATATACATTAAAAAAGGCTTGTGTAATACCATATTAGCCTTTGAAACAGAAATTAGTCTTAGTATGCAGGGAAAATAAATTAGAAAAATGTAAGCGAAATATAAAATATAACATTAATAAGGCAAATATTTTTGAAATTAGCATAGACAACTCTCTAGAGGAATGATGAAGACAGAGATAAATGACCGTGTTAGGGATGAAGGAGTCCCCACCACAGTGAGGGACACGAAGCTGTGACTCTAGATTCCAAAAGCTAAGTGAAAGCAGGGCCTTCCTAATTCTCTTTACTGAGTCTCTGGATCAGTGTAGATCACACAAGTCATTGTGGATGAAATGGTCACAGCTGTTAACATTTTCACTTCAACTCAGAACAAACCCTCCCTGCACCACAGTCTAGTGAGCCACAGTCAGTGCCCTGGGTGATTTTCCTGAATGGTGGACTCTTAGACACAGGCACACTCTTCTCCTCCCAGGGGAAGCGGCTGGCCACTTCCTCCAGCCCTGTGGAGCTGGGCAAGCTTTCATTGAAGGTGCCATAGGTTCTGGTGATGCAGGACTGCTGAGTTCTGTTCCCCGTGGCCCTCAGGCCAAGGGTGTGGATCCTTTCTCTCTGCTCCCAGCCGGAGCCAGCAGAGGAGAGTCCTTTGGCAGAGCTATGGGAAGCTGGGGTGTGGGGCACATGCCTCCCTCTTTCCCTTCCCTCCCAAGGGGAAGCTACGAGTCGGCCTTCCCTCCTGGTCTCTAGGAGCTGTGTGTGTTAGCAGCAGCCCAGGCGGAATCTCCACCAAGTCCACACTGAGGAGCAGCATTATGGGGCCTGTGCCCTGTGCTGCTGCTGCTGATACTCTGGGCCCGTTTTCATGTCATGTCAGCTGTCATGTCATTGTCCTCTTGTATGTTGTTGAGGTGTATCTTTCCCTCTCTCGTCATCTTTTTGTTTTTAAAATCACTTTTACTGAGGAATTGCTTAGATACAATAAACTTTATCCGCGTTAAGATTCTGCACTATGTACGGCAGCTGTGTACCACTATGACACCAAGAAGCAAAGGCACCATTTTCCCCTGAAGAGGCTTCAGGAGCCCCTTCCCAGTCTGTGTCGTCTCCCCCCCACACTGCTGATTTGTCATTTGTTTGTTTTGTTATGTGACCATGTCACAGTCTCTTTCCTCATGGCCCATTGGTTGGTATTAGACTGTCTCTAGGTTGAGGCTGCTGTGAGCATTGATGGTTGGTTGGGTGGCTCTAGTTTCTCCCGCATCAAAGCTGAGAAGTGACCGACCTAGTGACACAGTTGGCCGTAGCAAGTGGCTGGTCACTGACTTCGCTGTTGTGTTTTAGATGAAACACTTTGTCTTTCAGTAGTTGGCCCTATTGCAGCCGTCACTGGGTGACGTCATTCCTGCTAACCCATCTGCTCCATTTGTTTTTGTTCATGACCCTCTCCTCTGCCATCTCTTTCTGTTTTATATCTGTCCTGTGAATTTTCATTTTAGGTCTACTTTGCAAATGTTTCATTTCCAGTTTTAAGTTGTTTCTGTGATTTTTCTGGGATTCTTCATCATTGTCTCATTCACTTTTGTCTCTCTCTTTTTTTTTTAATTCTTGGAATTCTTTCCCACATTGTTTGTGTGTCTGTCTGTATCTAGGAAGAGTGTGACAGAAGTGATCCTGAGGCCTCTAACCTTAGGTTGGAAAGGGATGGTTCTGCCTGAGGACATGGGGAAGTCCACATGGGAACTCTACTAACAGGCACCATCTTGCCAGGCACGGAAATGAGTTGCTTCTAGGTCATCTGTTCTAGGCCTGTAGTGCAGTCTCCTGAGATACTTTCCGTTCACCCTGAGAAGGGAGTCTTCATGGATGGCCAATATCCGATTGGCCTGGGAGCATACTCATGGGCAATTGTCATGATTATTAGTTGACATAGGGACCAGTCTCTGTGAGTAGCACCATCCCTGTGCAGTTGGACATGGAAGATAAAAGAAAACTAGCTAAGTGTGAGTCTGTGGGCCGGTAAGCAGTGTCCCTCCATGTTTCTGCTGTGCGTCCTGGGCTGTAGTGAGTTTGCTGCTTCGAGGTGCGGTATGGAGTAACGAGCAGCCAGTCTTGCTGTGACCTTCATCAGGGATAGATTGAGCCAGATAAACTCCTTCTCCTGACCCTTTATTACAGCAATAGGAGGACTAGGGCATCCTCTGGGGGGAAGGACAGAGAAAGATCCTATAGAGTGCATCTGGGGGGGCTGTACAGAGAAAGAACCTATAGAGTG
>PVIH01025734.1:0-20066 GCA_004025045.1 Sigmodon hispidus | reverse complement strand
TCCATCCATTTGCCTGTGAATTTTAGGATATCATTTTTTCTTACTGCTGAGTAGTATTCCATTGTGTAGATGTACCACAGTTTGTTAATCCATTCTTCAGTTGAGGGACATCTAGGTTGTTTCCAGGTTCTTGCTATTACAAATAATGCTGCTATGAACATAGTTGAGCTAATGCCTTTGGAGTGTGAATGTGCCTCTTCAGGGTATACACCAAGAAGTAGTATTGCTGGGTCCTTGGGGAGAATGATTCTCAATTTTCTGAGAAACCTCCATATTGCATTCCAAAGTGGCTGAACAATCTTACAATCCCACCAACAATGGAGGAGTGTTCCCCTTGCTCCGCATCCTCTCCAGCATAGGCTGTCATCTGTACCTTTTATCTTAGCCAATCTAACAGGTGTTAGGTGGTATCTCAAAGTTGTTTTGATTTGCATTTCTCTGATGGCTAAAGATGAAGAGCACTTTTTTCAGGTGCCTTTCAGCCATTTGTAGTTCCTCTGCTGAGAATTCCGTTTTTAGATTTGAACCCCATTTTTTGATAGGGTTATTCAAGGTTTTGGGATCTAAATTCTTGAGCTCTTTATATACCTTAGAGATCAGTCCTCTGTCACTTCTAGGGTTGGTGAAAATCTTTTCCCATTCTGTAGGCTGGCGTTTTGTCCTATTGACAGTGTCCTTGGCTTTGCAGAAGCTTCCCAACTTCAGGAGATCCTACTTATTGATTGTTGGTCTTAGTTCCTGTGCCTCTGGTGTTATATTTAGGAAGTGTTTGCCTGTGCCAATTCGTAGAAGTGTATTTCCCACTTTCTTTTCTATCAAGGTTAAAGTGGCTGGGAGAAATGTAAGGATTTCCAAAGCTTGCATTCTCCTGGAATGTAACCATGTCAACCATAACCCTGGGTGTGGTAATGAAAACGTTGGCCCAATCAAACTTTTAAAGAAAGGGAAAACAAGAGTCCCCTCCCTCTTCTTCTCTCTCTACCCCCATCTGCACCTATCACTGCCTGCTGCTGTAATAAACCCTCTTGTGGTACTCCCCATGTTGAGATTCCATTCAAGCACCACATGCAAAAAACTAAAAAACTTAGAGCTGAAATCAATACAATAGAAACAAAAAGAACAAAACAAAGAATCAATGAATCTAAGAGTTGGTGCTTTGAGAAGTGAACAAGATAGATAAACCGTTAGCCAAACTATTCAAAAAACAAAGAGAGAGTGTTCAAATCCACAAAATCAGAAATGAAAAGGGGAACATAACAACAGACCCCCAGGAAATCCAGAGAATTATGAGATCATACTTTGAAAATCTGCATTCCACAAAAATGGAAAAGCTAGAATAAATTGACAGCTTTCTGGACAGTTGCCGTCTACCAACATTAAATGAAGATCAGATTAATTACCTTAACAGGCCTATAACCCTTAAGGAAATTGAAGCTGTCATTAAACGCCTCCCCCAAAATAAAAGCCCTCATTCAGATGGTTTCATTGCCGAATTCTACCAGACATACAAAGAAGAATTACTACCGTTACTCCTCAAAATATTTCACAAAGTAGAAACTGAAGCATTATTGCTAAATTCCTTTTATGAGGCCACAATTACGCTAATACCCAAGCCACTCAAACACACAAATAGAAGAATTACAGATCAATTTCCCTCATGAATAGTGATGCAAAAATTCTCAAAAAAATTTTTGCAAATTGTATATAATGTATAAAAAATATTATCTACCACGACCAAGTAGGTTTCATCCCAGAAATGCAGGGCTGGTTTAAAATATGAAAACTGCAAATGTCATCCATCATATAAACAAACTAAAGGAGCAAAACCACATAATCACATGCTTAGATGGTGAAAAAGCCGTTGACAAAATCCAACACTCCTTGATGTTTAAAGCCCTGGAGAGATCAGGAAAAGAGAGAGAATACCTAAATATAATAAAGACAATTTACAAGACACCGACAGCCAGTATCAAATTTAATGGAGAAAAACTCAAAGCAATCCCACTAAAATCAGGAACTAAACAAGGATGTCCTCTCTCCCCTTATGTATTCAATATAGTTCTTGAAGTTTTAGCTAAAGCAATATGGGAATGAAAAGAGATTAAGGGGATACAAATTGGAAAAGAAGAAGTGAAGCTATCTCTATTTGCAGATGATATGATTGTATACATAAGTGACCCACAAAATTCTTCCAAGGAACTGCTACAGCTGATAAACACCTTCAGCAATGTAGTAGGATACACGATTCACTCAAAGAAATCAGTAGCTCTTCTATACATTAAAGATAGAAGAGCTGAAAAAGAAATAAGGGAAACATTATCCTTCATAATAGCTGCAAATAGTATTAAATACCTTGGAGTAAATATAACCAAAAAAGTAACAGACCAATTTGAAAAAAATATTAAATCATGGAAGAAAGAAGTTGAAGAGGATATCAGAAAACAGAAAGTTCTCCCATGTTCCTGGATAGGTAGGATCAACATAGTAAAAATGTGAATTCTACCAAAGGCAATCTACAGATTCAATGCATTGCCCATGAAAATCCCAAAACAATATTTTTTGGACCTTCAAAGAACAATACTCAATTTCATTTGGAATAACAGGAAAGCCAGGATTGCCAAACAAATTTACTCAACAAAAAATCCTCAAGAGATATCACCATCCCTGACTTCAAGTTATAATATAGAGCTACAGTAATAAAAACAGCCTGGTACTGGCATAAAAACAGACTTGTGGATAAATGGAATAGAATTGAGGATCCAGACATTAGCCCAAAAATCTATGAACACCTGATCTTTGAAAAAGAGGCCCAAAATATTCAATGGAATAAAGATAGCATATTTAACAAATGGTGTTGGCATAGCTGGATGGAAGTGTGTGGAAAAATGCAAATAGATCCAAGCCTGTCACCCTTCACAAACCTCAAACGCAAATGGATCAAAGACCTCAGCATAAACCCAGCCACTTTAACCTTGATAGAAAAGAAAGTGGGAAATACACTTCTACGAATTGGCACAGGCAAACACTTCCTAAATATAACACCAGTGGCACAGACACTAAGATCAACCATCAATAAGTGGGATCTCCTGAAGCTAAAAAGTTTCTGTAAAGCCATGGACACTGTCAATAGGCAAAACGACAGCCAACAGAATGGGAAAAGATGTTCACCAACCCTACCATTGATATAGGACTGATCTCTCAGAATATATAAAGAACTTAAGAATCTAGAGGCCCAAACCTTGAACAACCCAATCAAAAAATGGGGTTCAGATCTAAAAGCACAATTCTCAGCAGAATTACGAATGTCTGAAAGGCACCTGAAAAAGTGCTCATCATCTTCAGCCATCAGTGAAATACAAATCAAAACAATTCTGAGATACCACCTGACACCTGTTAGATTGGCTAAGATAAAAGACACAGAGGACAGCCTTTGCTAGAGAGGATGCGGAGCAAGGGGAACACTCCTCCATTGTTGGTGGGATTGTAAGCTTGTTCAGCCACTTTGGAGAACAGTATGGCGGTTTCTCAGAAAATTGAGACTCAATCTCCTCAAGGACCCAGCAATACCACTTCTGGGTGTATATCCTAAAGATGCACAGTCCCACTCCAAAGGCATTATCTCAACTATTTTCATAGCAATGTTAATTGTAATAGCAAGAACCTGGAAACAACCTAAATGTCCCTCAACTGAAGAAAGGATTAACAAACTGTGGTACATATACACAATGGAATACTACTCAGCAGTAAGAAAAAAAATGATATCCTAAAATTTGCAGTCAGATGAATAGACTTGGAGAATATCCTCATGCGCGAGGTATCACAAACTCAGAAAGATAATCAGGGGAGGTACTCACTCATTAGTGGACTCTAAACAAACAAACAAAGAAACAAGAAAAAAAAATCAAATCATGCCCTAGCTGCAAACCACAACCACTGAACAGCTTGGGAACAGAAACACCCTGGACTGACTCCTTGGATCCCACTCTCTCTAGAGGAACACCTGATTCACTCTTGAGGGAGGGGGGAGAAAACTGGATATACCGGGAATTGAGACTGTACTAAACAATATTGTGTCAGTGGGACCATAGGACTGCCTGCTGCCTGCCCAGGTAGGGGATGGGGATCTTTGGAGAAGAATGACCTGATGTGGTGGAAGGGGGAAGGGACTTTGAATATGCAAGAATAGAATGTGTGACTTCTTTGTTAATAATAATAATAATAATAATAATAATAATAATAAGCAATAATAATAAAACGCAAAGAAAAGAAAGCAGTCTTAAGAGGAAAATTCATAGCACTAGATGCTTATATGAAAAACCTAGAGAAATACCACACTAGGGAACTAAAAGCTCAGCTGAAATCCTTAGAGCAATTAGAAGCAAATTCACCTAGAAGGAGTAGATGGCAAGAAATTATCAAACTTAGAGCTGAAATCAATACAGTTTAAACCAAAAGAACAATACAAAGAATCAATGAATCTAAAAGTTGGTTCTTTGAGAAAGTCAACAAGATAAATAAGCCCTTATCCATGCTAATCAAAAAACAGAGAGAGGGTTTCCAAATCAACAAAATCAGAAATGAAAAGGGGAACATAACAACAGACCCCTAGGAAATCCAGAGAATTATCACATCATACTTTGAAAATCTTTATTCCCCAAAAATGGAAAACCTAGAAGAAATGGACAGCTTTCTGGACAGGTGCCATCTACCAAAATTAAATGAAGATCAGATTAATTACCTAAACAGGCCTATAACCCTTAAAGAAATTGAAGCTGTCATTAAAAGCCTCCCCCAAAATAAAAGCCCTGGTCCAGATGCTTTTAGTGCCGAATTCTACCAGACATTCAAAGAAGAATTACTACCGTTACTCCTCAAGCTATTTTACACAGTAGAAACTGAAGGATTATTGCCAGATTCCTTTTATGAGGTCACAATTACCCTAATACCCAAGCCACTCAAAGACGTATCCAAGAAGGCGAACTACAGACCAATTTTCCTCATGAATATTGATGCTAAAATTCTCAACAAAATTTTACCAAACTGTATACAACAATATATAAAAAATATCATCCACCACAATCAAATAGGCTTCATCCTAGAAATGCAGGGCTGGTTTAACGTATGAAAAACTATAAATTTTATCCATCATATAAACAAACTAAGGAACAAAACCACATGATCATATCCTTAGATGCTCAAAATGCCTTTTGCAAAATCCATCACTCCTTTATGATAAAAGACCTGGAGAGATCAGGAATACAGGGCAAATACCTAAATATAATAAAGGCGATTTACAAGAAGGCTACAGCCAGTATCACACTTAATGGAGAAAAACTCAAAGCAATCCCACTAAAATCAGGAACTAGACAAGGATGTCCTCTCTCCCCTTGTCTATTTAATATTGTTCTCCAACTTTTAGCTAAAGCAGTAATAGAATGAAATGAGATTAAGGGAATACAAATTGGAAAAGAAGAAGTGAAAGTATCTCTTTTAGATTTAGGATTAAAGGTGTGAGCTACTGAAGCATGGCTGATAGGCTTTGAGCTCACTTAAATCCAGAGAAATTCTCTTTTCTAAGTGATATGCTTAGAGTCATCAGCTACCACTCTCTGACCTTCATGTATTAACTGTGGATGACACTGTCCTATAATATTCCATAGTAATTTTATTAAAGATACAATATTTTCTTACAGTTCTCCTTTTATCTTAGGACTTGTTGGCCAAAATAATGCGGATCAATGAATTTGAGTTTATCCTGGTATACACAACAGCTTACAGAACAGACAGAGTTACACAGACAAAACTTCACCTTAAAACAAGAAAATAGTTTAACTGGCTACCAAATAATTTTAGTAAAAATTCATTTGCTTTAATTTTATTTTATATGATTCCAAGACAGAGTTTATATTGGTGGTAAAGACATGACAATATTAATAGAATGCTAATCAATGAGATTCAATCCATAACACATTAGACACAAAAAAGAGAAATAAATTGAGGCTCTATAATCTCATATTGCACCATCAATGAGAAATTTTATCCAGAATATCTCTTCTCACTTAAGGTCTCAGAGGAAATTAAAAAAAGGTCACCATGAAGAAACAGAAGTTCATATATGTCATCCTAGCTAAAAAGTTTGTTATGTAATCAATTGCATTCTGACCCAGGTCACTATAATCTAATGTTCAAAAATAAATAAATTGTATTTAGTCATTTTAGTGATTTACGTAATCTGCAAAAGCTACTGTACAATTTTTCAAAGTCCTTTCTGATACTTCCCAAAGACCATGGCATAATACAGCAGATCAAAACAAATATTTAAAATGTCAAACATCCAAATGACTAAATCTCTGATGAAAGAATCTCATTAATCCTAACTGTCAGCCACAGACTCTAGAATATTGGTTACTTATCTCTGTAAGTTACTGTATTCTACTGTGGTTTTTATAAACAGATATGAAAATTTTTCTTATACTTTGTTTTGTATTGTGCATTTATTGTCCATAAATGTATTCCATGAATGAGGCACATTTATATTTGTGATTCATCAGAAAGGCAATTTGTCTATAATCTGTATAATTTGATGAATTAAGTGTTTTATTAATAATTAGCCCTACAATTCTATAAGAATTTCAAGACACTTAAGTTCTGTTTCATAGCTGAGGATGTCAAAAGGCAATAGGTGTATGTCCACTAATAAAAGAGCTTTTCTGCTCTTTTGAGGCTTGATTTGAGGCTTCAAAGTGACTTCATATTAGACCAAGAATCTTGTTACCAAGTTTTAAAAATATTTCCTGAAAAGCAGTCCAGTTAACAAGGACATGAGGCCAGTTGTCTACCTTATTGAATCCAGTTTATATGTAAAATCCAACCTAATTGCAGGGCAAACCTTTCTTGTTTGGCTCTTATCTAGGACAATAATTAACACAGTACAAATTCTTAATATCAGTTTTATGATACATGTTTTAAAGTAAAAATAACTCTATTTTTCTGTTAGGTCCTGATATTCGCATAAATGACATAGAATACTTTACTGAGAACTGGGGAAAATAGCTTTCATTCAGAGAGAAAATGATGTGGAAAGTTTTTCTATATAACCAGGGCTACACAATATAACCTGACTTTGTAGCTCTAACAAATTGCTGCAAATTTTCTTCTTAATGCTTTAAAGTTACACACAGGACAGAAAAATACATTTTAAGATGTAAAACAATTCTAATAGCCCTGTCCCTTTTAAACTTTCCAGTAAGATTATCTCTCCCAGCACAGTGTTCTCACTTTTTCCTTATATTCCAAACACTGAGTGGCCTCCCAGACAATTTCTCTATGGCTGTGTTCTTTGAGGACACATCCTGAGTTCTATAAACAATCCACTTTTGAGAGAAACTGACATTTTTATATTGTTAATTACAAGTTTTCCATTTTAAATATGAGACACACTTCTGAAATATATAGTATGCATCTTTTTTATTTTGCCTTTGACTACTGAATAGTTGAACTTGCTAACTCCCTAAGAACATTTTATGACTCTGATTTTTCTCAAAAGTAAAACTAGAATTTTATGGCTTACCAGGCCTTAAGGTGTAATTCGGGACAGGCTTGTGATTCTGTCTTGTATTAAGTCAATTGTTCCAGTACCATGTTTGATATAGATTTGTACTTAGTGGCTGGTTGTAAATCAGAAGTAGGTCATTTGTAATGGTTTGGAGCCAAATGTCTGGACATTCTTGTGTGGATCCTACCAATAAAATTTCTAACTTGCCGGTTCGCATACATTTATCTTTCGGGTGCATTAGAGGCAGTCATCCCTCAGCTAATTTCTGTTTTGAGACTTAATATGTCCAAAGCACTGGTAAATCCTGTGTATCAACTCTTCTACAACAGACGTTACTAATTGAGTTCTACCTGACACATGAGATGTCTTTACATCCTCCACAAAATTAACTATAAATGAATCTTAAACAAAAAGGTTAAATTCAAAATGCTAGACCTCAAAAAAGCACTAGAGAAATGAGGCCTTTTCATTTTAGCTAACCAGCTTTCAATGGGTGCATCAAAAGCATGTTAAAGTTGACTACAATCACAGCTCTCTGTTCTGAATTCTATGGGCAGATTTAAGCCCCAGGGTGAAGTTATTCAGAGGCATGGTGGCCTGGGGCCGGGATGTTTTAAGGACCATGTGGGACATCACACATCAAGTATTCTGCCTCTAGGTTTCTACCCTGATCTTTGAAGTGGTCATCACATTAGCTCCTCCACCTCACAATCTATTTCAGCCTACCTGTAGACAACAGCCTTTCACTTACCTTATTGTGGTTTTCAAGCTTTGTCATGTTCTCTGCTCAGCAGCACAAACAGCACACCACACAAAGTCTGCTACCAGTTTCTCCTCAAAGCCAAGCCTAAAACCAGCATCAGGAAGAGCCTGGTACCACTTCTGACTATAGGGCCTGATCAGCTAGTAAAGCCTGAGTTACAAAAGCATCTCCAATAGGAGTGCACTGTTCTTAAAGTAACAGTACCATGGTACCTGTCCTGACTTTCCACCACAAAGACCTTTTCTAGATGAGAAGTGATATACATTTCAGTAGCACTTGGCCCTGGCTCTAATACCAAACTTTGTTATTTTTCTGCACGTCATAGGCACTTTTTATTTCTTCTTTCGCTAGCTTTTACAGCCCATTATCCTATGTGGGGTGGTTAAATTCTATAAAAATTTCCTTGTTTAGGTTTGTTTCCTGTGTGTCCTGTGTTTACCTTTGTGGTTTCTATGTTTTCATTCATTGTGTATATTTCTATTTTAAATATTGTTTTGTAATTGGACTTTGGTTTATCTCAATATTTTTGTAAATGAGCCCCAATTTGTAAATGTCTGCAAATGATCTAATTTGACCTGCAGAATGTCCAGTGGCTGGGGAACTAATGAAAATCTCTTGCTTAATTTAGAAGCTGGCATCTGAGATTTGGTTTTGACTGCTGGCATCAGAAGGCCTGTTATTTTTTTCTGTTTATAGTCTTATATCTTTGATTCTATTTGTTGTTTTTCTGTATCATGAGACTCATAATATGGGACAAACTAAGAGTACTCCTACCCACAATGCTCCCTGGCTTTCTGTATTTTCATATATAGAACATATTGAAGGATCACTGAATCTATAATTTGTTTCAACACTGTAATAGTATATAGCATGTGAACGAGAAGTAGGTTACTTTTTATTCTACTCATAATAATTTTTAGCCAATCACTTAATATAATGACAGATATTTAGGTGCCATTGTATCTGAATGACCAATATATGTAAATACAGGCAGTGGTGCACGCCTTTGACGAGCATGATAGGATTACGAGTTTGGGGACTACTGGCACCTAGTGCCTCAGTGCTAGAGTGAGTCATAAAAACCTTGGGGCTCAGAAATTACAAGTTTGAGGCCTGATGCCAGGGCTAGGAGCTCCAGGGTAGATTTTGTAGAGAAAAGAAAGCAGAAGTCAGTGGAGGGGAGTTGAAACTCACACCTTGCCTGTAGCAGGGTACAAGTGAGACTCAGAGATAATAGAAAACTGCTCTATAGACTCTTAGCCACAAAGTGACCTACAGAAGCCTATTTACAGTGATACCATCCAAAATAAAAAGTCATTTCCAATCTTTATCTCTGGTAAACATAATACAGTCACAGGTGGTGTTGGTTGGCTGGCTGTAGAGACACAAGGCAGATGATTACATCTCCCCCATTAGTGTCTTTGTTGCCACTTAAACTCTTTCTGTCCTAAAACCGTATTTTAAAAAGCCTTTGTTTCCATAGGAAAAACTATGGTTTGTATTATTTAGATCCAATAAGTTATATATATCTGTCTTTATCTGGTGGAGTTGGTTACAAATTATTATTGATTAAAATTTTAAAAAGCCTACTGCTAGTTTCAGATGCTACTCTACAGTATTAATGCAAATATAGCATCAGAGTTTTCTCTTTTATTAACATTTATATATGTAGGCTGTGATCAATATGTGTGACTCAGAATAAAGATAAAGATATAATTTGTTTGATTTTTTATTTTGATACTTGAGACAAGGTTTATCTGTGTAGTTCTACAACTCATTCTGTAGACCAGGCTGGTCTCACACTCAAAAAACTAACTGATTCTGCCTTTTCAGTGCTAATATTAAATGTGTGCATTGCCACCAAGCAGTTGAAGATGAATCTCATCATTTCAATTAACCCAGATTAAAGATAGATCTTAAATTTCAAAATATTTAAAACAAATCCCACACAGGTGTATCCAATTCTTTGTGTTTTAGTAAATTCAAGAGGCATTCAGAATATTAAGAATAACAATCATAGGATCAAAGACAGAAGAAAAACCACGTTGGGTTCATTTCTTTTGTATTCTTTCTTTTACCCATTTCAAATCTCTTTTTCTTGAACCAGTTATGGGTTTTGAAACAGAAAAGAATATTAGTCTTTTTAATCCCAGAACTTGTCTCTTTTATTATATTTTATTCATCTTTAAGGTTCTACAAATTTTAGTCTCAAACAAAATTTTGAAAAATACTTCACTTGCTTTCAATTCACATTAACTATTTCCCTTCTCAAAGTTCCCTAAATTATGCCAATGCATTCTCCACTCCAGAAAAACATTATCCAAGAGAAGACATTAAAACAATGACATGTAGAGAATATTTGTAATTACTGAATCTGATCCTAAAGACAAATAACAGGAAATCAGTTCATGTTTTATTAGATATTATTATAAATTCTGAATTGAAGGACATAGAATTTTGTCCAACATTTGACCCTATGAATACAATAAATAAATATTTGTCAGGGAATAATATATGATTAAATTTCAGTAAGATTAAAATTTATATAACACACTGATATGTTGTTTAGAGAATATTCAATGTCAATATATCTAGTAAAAGACTAAAGATATTTTGTCTGTTTCTTTTACAAGTAATGTTCCTTGTGGATACAGATGTATAGAGAAAAAGAAAAGGATATAATTTGTAGCATGATATCAATTCATATGAATCATAAGTATGTATTATATTGCCTAAAATATTTTTACAGATCACTTTAGTGTATGGTATCTGGAAAACATTAAAGATCAAGCATGGTTAAAAAATACTTGTATTCTGGAGTGCAGAGAATTTTAAAATGTAGATTACTTAAAATTAGAGTTAGAGATATTTGCAAGCCATTAGGTTGAGAATAAAACCAGAGTCATCAGGAAGATGAGGCTAAGATCCTAACCAGTAAACCATTTCTCCAGACATATGCAATATATTACTTAACATGAACATGTATTACATCCCTGGGATTGTCTAAAATGTAGAGAGAAGAAAGCACAGTGGTGAATGTTCTTTTATTTTGATTCTACACATTCAGAAAAATCAATGGGATTTTATATAGAGATATATACCTATGTGTGTGTGTATACATATATATATATATATAACTTCTATACTAATCACAAAGCAACAACAATCAAGAATGTGTACGATGTTTGTTATAAAGATAAAGAGAATAAAAAGAAAAACAAAAAACAAAAGCAAAAAAGAATATAGTCAACTATTAATCAAAAGACCAAAAGAAACTTAACCAGGAAAAGTGTAATCTTGGCCAATATTATCCAGCAACCTATGACTCTAGGTATACAAAAATTAAATAAACATAGGCATTACTAATTAAACAAAAAACAAACAGACATTAAAACTGTTTACTTCTGACCCTTAAGGTATTTGATATGAAGCCAGAAATTCCACCCTCTAAAGTTCTTTTTCTCTGAAAATAAAGGTAATCTCTTGCTATAACTCTACAGTCTTTTATACCTCTGTGTGGTTTCAGCTAAACCCAACTCTACTGAAATTCAATCCTAAAATTACATAGAATAATAAAAACAACACTTTCCTCCATATAGATTATGTCACAAGATGTGAATTCTGTCTTATCTACATGCATGACACCAAGCAACCTGAGAAATTTGTGCAGTAGAGAGATGGGTTTTGTTCCCTAGAACTAAACTTCACTGACACACTCCATTAAAGCTTTGGGTAGCAGAAGTTAGAAGAATTCTAATGTAGTACTGAAAGAATATCCACATGATCATTTTTCTATGAGTTGTTCAATTAACTCAATTTTGCATAGGTCCCTCTGTATTTAAAAGTCTCCACGAGAAGCCAGAGAGATTGGAGGTTATTCATTAACTGGTGTTTTTCCTCTCACTGATGAATTAATCCCCAGAGTAGAAAGAATTTAGAACTGTCTTCCCAAAATTGTGCATCCAAGGCAAAATTTGGTATTCTAAGCAATTCTCAATTACATAGCAAGAGGCAAGTTTAAACTACAGGAGACATTGCTCTACACAAAAATAAAAAAAAAGCACTTGATAAAAAAGAAATAAAACTCATAAAGTTCTAGAAATACTGGAGAATAAAAACAAATATACATAAAAGCATAACACATTTAACGAAAGTATTCAAAAATATTGCCAATAAAGGATATTGAAAATAAAAATAATATACTTTGAAGATAAAAAATCTTAGTTATGTTGACTTTGAGAAAAATGTACACCTTCCCTAGTAGGATAAAAATCATTGATACAATATAGATGATGTTGCTCCCATGCAAATATTAGCTGCTGAGTTTCATAATTTGGCCTATAAAATTTCATTGAGTGATCTGTTTGGCACACCTCTGAGCTGAAATAATTGTCAGGTAAAATAGAAAAAAATCTGCATAAAATGTTTTCTATTTAAAAATCAAATATTTATTTACTTGAGCTAACCTTCAAAAACTATCCACTCATAAAATTTGGTTTGTGATGGTACACATGAAATAAATTCAATATGCTAGTAAACTTAAAAAATTCTCTAATCCAACAATGAGGTTATTGTTTTAAAATCATGAGTCCAGCAGCTGGCAGCCTGTACCTTTTCCTCTGAAGTATAAATAATAATGTATTTCTCCTGTTTTGGTCTGAAGATAGAAGCAAAGCTCCACATGCAAATCTTTATGGTGATTGGGTTGTATAATCAACTACATGAAACAAATTAAAAACTTTAAAACACTGACATGCTATAGTTATGTACTTTAAGAACTTTGAATATGTAGTACAGAAGACAGCAAAGTCATTGTCCTGAAGAGCAACAGACACCAATTAAAGCCACCATAGTTAACAAAAGAGAGCTTTTCTAAAAAAAAAAAAAAAAGGCAAACAGAATGGAAATGCTTCTGTTCCAAAATTATTATGTGTTTGCAGTTAGAAACTACTGAACACACTGAAGAAATTAATAAAGAAAAATAACTTTAATGTGCATATGCATATATCTCTAGCTAATGCTCAAGGCAGAGAAAGCCTATACACATTTTGCATTCAACCTATGCTACCATCCTTGTGTCTTCAGCTTCATGTCATAGGTAAAATTTTAAATAATTTAAATATAGAAGTCAACTTGTAGGTTTAGGCACTTATGCAGTAGGTATTACACAGATAAGACTATCTTATCTGTTTAAAAATTAAGTAAGTGACCTGAAACAGCAGGTAATTCTTTAGTGACAGGATCTAGAGGTGAAGCTGGAAAGACATAAGAATGATAGGAAAAGTAGAAGTTATTTCTACTTAGGAATATTTTGCAGAAGCTATGTTGCATGCCAAGTAAGCTTCAAAGAAGGATAGCATCTTGTATACTAGTTCTATAGGGAAAATTTAAGAAAATGGATGAATGCTATAAAATTAGCAGAAACTATCAACAATGGGACAGATTCAGAAAGGATAATCAAAAAATACTGCATAAAAGCAACACAGGATTACTCAAGATCATTACTAAGTTCCCAGAGGTCTTGGGACTGATAACTATAACTCCATGTAATGGAAAGAGTTGGATTCTAATCATCTGAAGAAATACCTCTACAATTGCCCTGATTCCAGATTTTTATCAGTTCTCCCAATCATATTTCTGGTGTTAGAAAAGAAGATGTGCTTTCTTTTTAATACATCAGGCTATTAGGGAAAACTCTGAAAACATAGACCCAATGCTATACTAGTTCATCTAAAATTTTCCTTCTCCCTAATAAAAACATGGCTTGATAAGGCCAATCCTAACCAATACAGTTTTACTTATTAAATATTTGTCACCTGATGTCATATTGCCCATTGGACAGAATTATGCTTGTTCCAAAACAAAACAAGAGGTTTATGGTACATTAGACCTTAAAATTTATTTTGACCCTGAAATGCCTCTATTAGTATCTTGTTAAGATTTTTTTTTGTTTGATATAGAATTAAGCCTAGTGGCTAGTTGTAAAGCAGAAGTGGCTTGTTTGTAATGATTTGGAACAAAATGTCTGAACAATTTTGTATATTCTATTATCCTAATTTTTAACAGAAAAGGTTATCATATACTTATTTTGGGAAGGATTTAGAGATAGTACTCCATCAGCTAAGTTTTATTTTGTGAGACTAACAATCTCTAAACATTGCTTTATTTTTTATGTTATCTATTCTAATCTTCTGCTTCACACCATAGTACTAGAGTGCTACCTAATAAATGAGGATCACTTAATAACATACAAAAAATTAACCATAAATAAATCTTACATTTCAAAGTTAAATGCAAGTTCTAAACCTGTAGAATATACAGGAGAATCTAGGCCTCCTCAAATTTTTCAACCTGCCCTCCCCTGTTACCCCAAAAGAGGGTTGAATTTGACTACAAACTTCACAGAGTTCCCTGCTCCAAATTCTGTGAGCAAGTTTACTCCACAAATCAAAGTTATTCAGATGCCTGGCCTGTATCAAGGGAGTTCAAAGGACCATGTAAGACTTTACAGACCAGAAATTCTTGCTCTATGTTCCCACCCACATCCATGGAGGACTCAACATACCAGTTCTTGCAAACTCATCATTGGCTCAACTACATCTGTGGACAGCAACATTTTATTCACCCTTGTGCCCCCTGCTCAGCTTTCAATCAGTGTCCTAACAGCACATTATACAAAATTCCCTTGTCAGGTCCTATTCAAATCTTAGCGTGAATACAAAAAGAGAAAGAAGTCTGTACTTTTGACTGTCAGGTCACCTGGAGGGCCTGATTGTTTATTGAGGCCTGAGTAACAACAGCACCTCTCATAGGATTACAAAGTGCTTAAAGACATAGCCCAATGATTTCTGACCTTGCCTTTTATCCCAGACAAATATCTTCACTAGATTAGCAAAGATATGCATTTGAACAGCAATTTCTCCTGACTTTTTTGAGTAGCAGATTATGCTAACTTCCTGAACTCCACAGATACTTTCTCTTCCTCCTGGACACAATGTAGCCAGCTGACATGTATGAACCTCTATTCAGATTTCATTGATTCCTCTAACTTTAACCTCTGAGCCATCTCTCAAGAGATCTGAGAGTGGTTGTTACTCCCTAAATTGTGTCCAATCAGGATCTGACATTGACTGTTGCTAGTCAAATTCTGTCCAATCAGGAGAACATAGCTAATGATAGACAGATTGTGACCTATTAATGGATCTGACAGTGGCTGTTGCTATGCAGGTTCTGACCATTCAGAGGTCTTACAGTGGCTGTTGTTAGGAAAATTCAGACACATCAGGGAATCTGACAGCTGCTATTGCTGTGCTGAATCAGACCCATCAGGATCTAACAGTGTATGTTACTAAGCTGAATCTGATCAGTTATATTATTTGACAACAGGTGTTGCTATTCAGACTCTGACAAATCAAATATTGACAGTGACTATTGCTCAACAGACTCTGACTCATTAAAAGAACTGACAGCAGGTGTTTCTAAACAGAGTCTGACTATTAAAGGTTCTGATAGAGGTGTTGGTAGGCAGATTCTGACCAATCAGAACCTAACATCTTACTAGGCAGAATCTGAGCAATCATAAGTCTGATAACTGCTGATGCTAGCCAGAGCCTGACCAAACAAAATCTTTATGAATCTGTTGCTATGCAGCTTCTGTCAAATCAAGAGAAGTGAAAGCAGCTGTTTCTAGGAAGATTCTGACCAGTCAGGAGATTTGACAGTAGCTGTCATTATGCAGATTCTCACCATCTAGAGATTTTAAAGTGACTCTTCCAAGACAGATTCTAACAACTCAATATATGGCAGTGGTTGTTGCTGGGTAGAACCTGACCAGTCAGAATACCTGACAGCAGCAATTACTAGGCAGACTCTGTCCTATTGAAAGATCTGACAGTGGCTTTTACTAGGCATATACTGTCTATCAGGAGATCTGACAGCAGCTGTCCCTAGGCAAAGTCTGACCAATCAGAGGTAATATAACAGATATAGCTAGCCAGATTTTCACCATTCAAAATCTGACATAGGCTATTGCTATGCAGATATAGGAGACAGTGCCTGAGATTTGTCATGTGATGTCAAGGGCAAAAAGTGAGGACACAGGACATGATTTGACACATTGGGTGGATCCTGAGGACAGTCAGGCAATATCATGACTAGAGTTGATGACACAGGGTGGGGTCTGATCTAGGGAGTGGGGCCTGAGGACAGTAAGGTGATGTCATGAACTAGGAATGAAGACCCAAGACATAGTCTGACAGCAGAGGTGGGATCTGAGGACTATCAGACGATGTCATGGTGTATGGAAAGAGGGTGTGGCCTGACAAAAACAGCAGAGCCTGTGGACAGTCATGTGATGTCATAGACTAGGGGTGAGGATACAGGACATGGTCTGACATAGTGGTTGGGCCTAAAGAGTGTCGGGTGAGGTCATGGAGTGAGGGCACAAGGTGTGATCTGACATATGGGGTAGTGAGGACAGTCAGGTGAGGTCATAGAGAATACAAGGTGTGTTCTGACATAGGTTACAGGTCCTAATGACAGTCAGGTGATGTCATAGAGTGAGAACATGGTGTGGCCTGAAGAAAGTCATATGATGTCATGGACTTGAAATCTAGACATAGGGTATGGTCTGACATGCAGGGCAAGGCCTGAGGACAATCAGGTGATGTTGACACCTGTGTTTTGGTACTAGACAGATTCTGACATCTGAGGTTTAACAGTGGCTATTGATTGAAAGATGCTGACCACTCAGATGTCTGACAAGGCTATTGCTGGGCAGATTATGACCATGAGGAGATCTGACAGCAGCTGTTGCTAGCAGATTCTGACCAATCAGGATCTGTAAGAGGCTGTTGCTAGGCCTATTCTAACCAATCAAAAGAGTGAGAATGGCTGTTGTTAGACAAGTTTAGAACAATCAAAAGATCTGACAGCAGGGGTAGCTAAACAAATTCTGACCAATCAGAAAATCTGAAAGCAGCTAAGCAGCTATTGCTGTGCAGATTCTGCCAATCAGGAGCTCTGATAGTTGCTGTTTTGGAAAAATGCTGACCAATCAGAGCTTATATGCAGCTGTTGTTGCTAGACAGGTTCTGACCAATAAGAAGATTTGACAGGGACAGTCGCTTGGCAGATTCTGACATCAAGAGATCTGAGAGTAGTTGCTGCTGCATAAATTGTGACCAATCAGAATCTGACAGTGACTGTTGCTATCCAGATCTTATCCAATCAAGATATGACAAAAGGTCATGATAAGCATATTCTGACCCATTAGGAGATCTGAATGTAGCTGTTGCTAGGCAGGTTCTGACCATTCAAAAGTCTTACAGCAGCTGTTGCTAGGTAAAATATGACCAATTTGATCAAACAGTGACTGTTGCTAGGCAGATTCTAACACATCAGGGAATCTGACAGCCTCTGTTGCTAAGCAGATTCTGACAAGTGAAGTTCTGACAGCTGCTGTTGCTAGGCACATTTTTGATCAATTATGATCTAACAGCAGATGTTGCTAGGCAGATGCTGATCAGTCAGAATATCTGAAAGCAGCTGTTGCTAAGCACACTCTGACAAATTAAAAATTGAAAGTGCCTGTTGCTAGAAAGACCATGAACAATCAAAAGAACTAACAACAGCTGTTGCTAGGCAGACTGACCATCAAGGGTTTTGACAGTGGCTACTACTAGGCAGATTCTGACCAATCAGGATCTGACAGGGACTGTACCTAGGCAGATTCTGACCCATCAAGGCATCTGACAACAACTCTTGCTAGGCAGATTTGTACAAAACAGAGGTTCAACAATAGCTGTTTCTAGACAAAATATGACCAATCAGATCTAACAATAGCTATTGCTAGGTAGATTCTCACCAGTTAGAAGCTCTGACAGAAGATGATGCTAGGCCTATTCTGACTATTCAGAGGTCTGAGAGCAGCTGTTGCTAAGCAAACTCTGACCATCAGAATCTTACTGCATCTGTTGCTAGGCAGAATCTGACAAATCAGATCTGACAGCAAATGTTGCTTGGCAAATTATGACCAATGAGGGGATGTGACAGCAGTTGTTGATAGACAGATAATGATCATCAGGAGATCAGACAGTGGCTATTATTAGGCAGACTCTGACCTATCAACAGAACTGACAGTGTCTGTTGCTAGGCAGAATTTGACCAATTATGATTTGACAGAAGTTTTTTAAAAAATTTATTCATTCCTATTTTGCATACATTGGAGTTTTCCCCTGAAACTTGAGTCACAGACAGCTGTGAGCTGCTATGTGATTGCTAGAAACTGAACCCAGGTCCTCTGTAAGAGTAACTAGTGCTCTTAACCATTCAGCCATTTCTCCATCCTGACAACAGCTATTACGATGTAGGTTCTGACCAATTAGGAAAGCTGACATCAACAGTTGCTAGACAAACTTTGACCAATCAAATTTTTCAGTGTCTGTTGCTAGGCAAGGTCTAACACATCAGAAGAACTGACAAAGTCTCTTTCTAGACAGATTTGGAACAGTCAGGAGATCTGAGAGTGGCTGTTGCTAGGAAGATTCTGACCAATCAGAGTTCTGACAGAGGCTGTGGTTAGGTAGATATAGAGGCAGGGCCTGAGTTTAGTCAAGTGATGTCATGGACAAAATTTAGGGCACAGAGTGTGATCTCACATAGGGGCCAGGGCCTGAGCACAGTCAGTTGATGTCATGGACTAGGAGTGAGGAAACTGCTCATGATCTGACATAAAGGGTGAGGCATGAGAACAGTTAGGGCATGTCATTGAGTGAGAACACAGGGCATAGTCTGATATAGGAGTGAAGGCCTGAGGTCATTCAGGTTATGTCATGGACTAGGAGTGTGGACACAGTGTGTGGTCAGACATGGGGGGCAGGGCTTTAGGAAAGACAAGTGATATGATGGAGTGAGGACACAGGCTGTGGAATGACATAAGTTGTGAGACCAGAAGACAATCAGATAATATCATAAACTAGGAGTGAAGACACAGAGTGTATTTTGAGATGGAGGGTGGAGCCTGAAGACAATCAGGTGATGTCATGGAGTGAGGACACAGGGCATGGTCTGACATAGTGGGTTTGGCCTAAGGAGAGTCAGATGATGTCATGAACTATTAGTGAAAACAAAGGACATAGTCTGACATAGGGGCAGGACCTAATTGCAGTCACAGGATGTAATAAACAAGGAATAAAATCTGACAGTGTGGGCAGTGACTGAGAAAAGTCAGGTTATGACATGGACTAAGAATAATGACACAGGACATGTTATAATCATTTCTATAGAAACTGGAATCAACAACATTGTGTCCACTGCACAGGGCACACTCACCTGGCCATCGTTATTTTTATATGAACTGAAGTAAACTGCTGTGTGTTCAGAGGGCACCATCACCTAAATGTGTTTAAGATGGGAAAAAAAAACCGCCCTGTGTCCTGTCCACAGTAGAGGTCTCTGTCATCTGACCCTGTTGTTGTTGTTGTTGTTTTTTGTATAAACTGCAAAAAGAAACATCCTGTGTCCACATCAGAGGTTGCCATAACCTGACCCTGTAGGGCGCGGTTTGCCTTTGCACAACTTGCTGGAACATTCTATTGCCGCTTATGCTAATTAGGCATCGAGTAGTGACCAATCCGATGTGCTTATGCTAATTAGGCATCGAGAAAGGACCTATCCGATGCCATCCTCAAATATGTTAATAAGCCATTATTTTGGGCCAATCACCAGCCATATGCTAATGAGTATCAC
>PVIH01025733.1:0-20067 GCA_004025045.1 Sigmodon hispidus | reverse complement strand
CAAAGGCAATCTACAGATTCAATGCACTGCCTATCAAAATCCCAACACAATATTTTTTGGACCTTGAAAGAACAATACTCAATTTCATTTGGAATAACAGGAAGGCCAGGATTGCCAAAACAATTTTACTCAACAAAAGAACCTCAGGAGGTATCACCATCCCTGACTTCAAGCTATACTATAGAGCTACAGTAATAAAGACAGCCTGGTACTGGCATAAAAACAGACTTGTGGACCAATGGAATAGAATTGAGGATCCAGACATTAACCCAAAAACCTATGAACACCTGATCTTTGACAAAGAGCCCCAAAACATTCAATGGAAAAAAGATAGTATATTTAACAAATGGTGTTGGCATAGCTGGATGGAAGTGTGTAGAAAAATGCAAATAGATCTGAGCCTGTCACCCTGCACAAAACTCAAATTCAAGTGGATCAAAGACCTCAACTTAAACCCAGCCACTTTGAACTTGATAGAAAAGAAAGTGGGAAATACACTTCTTCAAATTGGCACAGGCCACCACTTCCTAAATATAACACCAGTGGCACAGGCACTAATACCAACAATCAATAAGTGGGATCTCCTGAAGCTGGGAAGCTTCTGCAAAGCCAAGGACACTGTCAATAGGACAAAACGCCAGCCTACAGAATGGGAAAAGATTTTCACCAATCCTACAAGTGATAGAGGACTGATCTCTAAGATATATAAAGAGCTCAAGAATTTAGATCCCAAAACCCTGAATAACCCTATCAAAAATGGGGTACAGATTTAAAAAGGGAATTCTCAGCAGAGGAACTACGAATGGCTGAAAGGCACCTGAAAAGTGCTCTTCATCTTTAGCCATCAGAGAAATGCAAATCAAAACAACTTTGAGATACCACCTAACATCAGTTAGATTGGCTAAGATAAAAGGCACAGATGACAGCCTATGTTGGAGAGGATGCGGAGCAAGGGGAACACTCCTCTATTGTTGGTGAGAGTGTAAGCTTGTTCAGCCACTTTGGAATGCAATATGGAGGTTTCTCAGAAAATTGAGAATCAATCTCCCCAAGGACCCAGCAATACCACTAATGGGTGTATACTCTAAAGAGGCACATTCACATACCAAAGGTATTAGCTCAACTATGTTCATAGCAGCATTATTTGTAATAGCAAGTACCTGGAAACAACCTAGATGTCCCTCTACTGAAGACTGGATTAATATACTGTGGTACATCTACACAATGGAATACTACTCAGCAGTAAGAAAAAACGATATCCTAAAATTCACAGGCAAATGGATGGATTTGGAGAATATCCTCTTGAGCGAGGTATCACAAACTCAGAGAGATAAGCAGGGGATGTACTCACTCACTATTGGTCTCTAAACAAACAAACAAGAAAAAAAAAGCCAAGTATGCCCAAGCGGCAAACCACAACCACTGAACAGCTTGGGATCAGAAACACCCTGGACTGACCCTTTGAACCCCACTCCAAATATAGGAATACCAGACTCATTCTTGAGGGAGGGGGGACAAAACTGGATTTGGCCAGGAGTGGACACTGATCCAAGCATTATTGGGTCTGTGGGACCATAGGACTGTCTGCTCCCTGCCCAGCGAAGGGATGGGAAGTGGCAGAGAAGAGAAATGTCAAGATGTGGTGGGACTGGGAAGGGACCTTGAATGAGGATATACAGGGATGGGGAAATAAATTTCAGAGGAAAAGCTCAACACATAGTAAATATATGTGTAGCAATCTTATTTGCATTACCACCCTTGATAAGCCATGCTTATGATTCTTATCCTGTTCATAGTTATTGTTAACTTTTCCTCATTTTAAGCTCATGTTTCTGTTTTTTTGTTAAATACAAAACAAAGAAGGAAAAAGAAGAAAAAAAAGAAGCCCTTTATTTAATAACTCTGGAGAAGCTAGGCAAAAAAAATGAAAAAATAAATAATAACCACTAAAAATTGGCTTAAAGAAAAAAATCATCATAGAAAATACATACAGAAAACTCTTAAATGTGATGAAAATTGGCCCTCTGTAACAAGAATGCTGATAAAGATTTTTATCATCATTTTTCTCAAGTGCTACACTGCTGTATCATAATAATATAACAAATATGGCAAGATCACAAACACATAGAATGAGACAGAGAACCTAGATGAAGATGCACAGAACAACTAATATTATAGATGGTGATTTTAGAGGTGTCAGGAAAAAGAAATATTAACAAGACTATTACATGGAAACTCTTGGACATCTATTAGCATCTGTTAGGAACAAGGTTGGACACTGGGACATTTGAAATATACATAGTTGAGTTAATAATGTCCTTGTGGTAAGAATGTACATCACTTGTGTATATGTCCAATAGTGGTATTGCTGGATCATGGGGTAGACTGATTCCTAGATTTCTGAGGAACTACTATACTGACTTCCAAAGTGGCTATACAAGTTTATAGTCCGACCAGTAATAGAGGAGAGCGCCACATCCACTCTGTCATAGGCATCTATGTTTTTGATCTTAGTCATTCTGACAAGTGTAAGATGGTTGTTGATTTCCATTTTTCTGAATGCTAAGGATGTAGAAATTCATTAAGTGTTTTTAGTAATTAGAGATCTTCTATTGAAAATTTTTTTATTTAGCTCTGTATTTTGACATCTAGTTTCTTAAGTTTTCTATACATTATGGACATCATTCTTTTATTTGATTTTGGATGTTGTAGATCTTTTTTCATTCTGTAGCCTATCAATTTGTCTTATTGACCATTTCTTTTGCCTTTCAAAATATTCTGAGTTTCAAGACGTCCCTTATAGTAATTGCTGTACTCAGTGTCTGTGCTCCTGGGCTTATATTTATAAAGTATTCACCTTTGCCAATGTTTTAACAGGTGTATCTCACTCAATTTTATCATGGTCAGTGTGACAGGCTTTATGTTTAGGTCTTTGATTCATCTGAACTTGGGTATTGTGGAGGGTGATAGAAATGGATCTATTTGCATTCTTCTACATACCGCCATCCAGCCATGCCATAACCATTAGCCAGCACCTGGAAACAACCTAGATAACACTTAACTAAAAATGGATTAAAACTTTTTGCATATTTACAGAATAGAATATTGCTCAATAGTAAAAAAATGACATCCTGAAATTTTTATGCAAATAGAGGCATCTGGAGAGCATCATCCTGAGCAGGATAACACTGGCCCAGCACGTTAGAAATGGTATGTACTTATGCATAAGTGGATTTTAGACATAAATCAAAAGATTACTAACTTACAGTCTACCACCACCCCTCCAGCAGTCAGGTTATGTTAGGAAGTTGAGAGAAACATTCATAGATACCCCTGGTAAGGGGAAACAGAGAAGATCTCCTGCATAAATTGGAATCATAAGATGGAGGGACCAAGACAAGTAGAGAAGGGAATATGAGGGAATTGGATGATGATGATACACAGTAACAAAAAGTGAGAGCGAAGAAGTGCATATCCAGATAGAGGAGGTCATTGTGGGGTCAGAGAGAAACCTGGTGCTATGGAAACACCCAAGAACCCACAAGATGAGCCCAGATAAGACTCCTAGCAGTAGTGGAGTTGGTGCTTAACCTGGCCTTTCCTTGTTATTATACAAATGATCAGCCTAATGCCATTATGGAACCTTCACAGAGCAGCTGATGGAGGCAGATGCAGAGATCTATAGCTAAACACTGGTTTGAGTGAGCTACTGGCCCAGCTGAAGAGAGGGAGGAGAAATTGCATGAGTGGATGGAGGGATTGGGATCATGATAGGGAGACCCAAGGAGTAGGCTGTCTGGTGCTGTTGGGAACTCACAGATTTTTAAATGAAGCTGAATAACCTTCAGGGAAAGGATTTGGATGCTCTGAATGTGAATGACTATTGAAAGATATGAGCAGTTTGTGGAGCCTCTTGCACTGGGATGAGAATTTATGACTGGTGTGTGAGCTGGCTTCTAGTAGCCCATGACCTGTGGGGTAACACCCTTTTCAGCCTTGATACTTGGGGAAGGGATTGGGACCTACCTCAAATGGATATACCAGACTGAATTGACTCACCTTGGGATACATTGTGCTCTCTGAGATGGAATAGGGGAGTGGGGTGGGGAGAATTGGGGGAGGACTGGGAGAAGGGGTGGGAGGAGGAACAGCAATGTGTATGGGAAAATTTTAAAATCAAATTTTTTAAAAAAATTATATTACCCTCAATGAGGTAAGGAGATTTGAAAAACCATAGTATGTGCTAACTTATAATTGGGTACTAGATGTAAAGAAAAGATAACAGACTATAACTCACATCTTAAGAGAAGCTAACCGACAAGGAGGACCCTAACAGGGAAGCACGGATTGCCCAGGGAAGGGGCAATAGAGGGAGGGGAGGAGGGATGGGAATATAAGGGACCAGGATGTTCAAGTTGAGACAGGGTTGAGTGGGAGAGAAATGAAAGAGACACCTTGACAGAGGGAGACATCCTGGGGTTTGGGAGAAACCTGGTGCTGGGGAGTTCCCAGGAATCCACAAAGATGACCTCAACCTAGACAACTAGCAATAGTGGAGAGGCTGCCTGAGCCGGCTTACCCCTGTAATCAGATTGCTGAATATTCTGTCGTCATAGAGCCTTTATCCTTTAACTGATGGAAGCAGATGCAGAGATCCACAGCAAAACACCAGGCTGAGGTCTAGGAGTTCAAAGACAGGGAGAGAAATTATATGAGCAAGAAAAGGAGGTCAAGATTATGATGGAGAATATGCAGAGAAAACCAAACCAAGTAGTAGAAACTTATGAACTGTAGACAGTCATCTATTTGTGGAGCATGTATGGGACCAAGCTAGGCCCTCTGAATACTGGAGACAGTGTGGAGCTTACTCTGTTTAAGGGGCCCCTGTCAGTGGGATCAGGATCTATCCCTGGAGCAAGAGCTAGGTTTTTGTAGCACATTACCTACGGTGAGACACCTTGCACAGCCTTGATGCAGGGAGAAGACTCTTGGAACTGCCTCAATTGAATGCACCAGACTTTGCTGAGTCCTCATGAGAGGCCTCACCTTTTCAGAGGAAAGGGAGTTGCAGAGAAAAAATGAGGGAGGTGGGGTGAGTGTTGTATCTGTAGATAGTATTTAAATTGAATTTTAAAAATTCTTAAAAATTAAAAAAAAACATTTATTTATTTTTGAACAAGAAAGAAACAGAGTCTATCCCCTTTGCTGCTCTGAACAGGCTCCTCCATGACCAAGACTTCTGAGTGTTCTCTGCACCCCCTGCTGGTCTTGAGAACCTTGCGGTGAGGTTCTTGTCTGAGCTCACAGTAACTTTGTACCACAGTGTCTCTGTCACAGTAATACGTGGCTGTGTCCTCAGGCTTCAGATTGCTCATTTGCAGGTACAGGGTGCTCTTGGCATTGTCTCTGGAGATGGTGAATCGGCCCTTCACAGCATCAGCATATTTAATGGTACCACCACTACTACCACTAATGTATGCGAGCCACTCCAGCCTTTTTCCTGAGTCCTGTCTGACCCAGTGCATGTAATAGTCACTGAAAGTGAATTCAGAGGCTACACAGGAGATTTTCAGGGAGTTTCCAGGCTGCACTAAGCCTCCTCCTGACTCCACCAGCTGGACCTCACACTGGGCACCTGAAAACAGAGAGAAGATTCGTCAAAAAGCCATTTTTTTTCTTCTCCTGTCTGCAAAACATGCTATTCCTCATCTCCATAAATTACCTTTTAAAATAATAACAAGGAAAAGGTATCTGAGCAACAAGGCCATGGTGATGATCTGTGATCACAGCTGATCACTAAATGAGAGATCTTGGCAATCCAGGACTGGGCTCCTTTGCCAGAGCTGCAGGGTCTTGGCAGGGCTGGTTTTCATGGCCACAGAGATGCCTTATTTGCATATCTTCTTGCTGTTACAAGCTCTCTTTGGACACTTGACAAAAGGCAGGCTCAGAGTAGACATAAGCCATCAGAGACAGTTTCAGTAATTGACATAGCAGTTAAGATTTTTGTATATTAGCATTTAAAGAATTCAAAGTCAACAAAACACCATATAGGATCCAGAGTCCCTGTATATTTCTCATCTTTTGTGGCTTATTCGTTTTGTATGATTTGTTCTTTCTGTAAAGACTTTATTTTATGAATTTTAAAGTGACTGTCTATATCCACTTTGTACTGTATCTATTTAAAGGTTTTATTAGTTTGGACCACTTTAATGTGTACCTGCAGCATTCTCTGACTGCATGAGCTAAGCCTTAAACCTACTACACAGTTCTGCACATGGCACTGGATGGATCAAGTCTGCAGACAGTGGCAGGGAGTTTAACTCTTGTGGTTCACTTGAGAGCCTGTGGGATTAGGAAGCTGTGTCTGGCTCCATGATTACATGTTTACAATATATTTAAAGCTTTCCTAGATCATATATAGAAATTTGTTCACCCACATTGGATGCCATGGAATAGGAGTTTTCATTGGCTCATAAAATCCCAAATAATGACACAGATTTATTATTAATTATGTAATCCTAGTCTTTAACTTAGGTTTCTTTTCAACTAGCTCTTATAACTTAAATTAATGCAAATCTTTATTAATCTACATTCCACCACATGACTTTTAAACCTATCCTATTTTTGTTTCTTCTTTATTTGAGTCTGAGAAGCATCATGCTAGCCTTGAATATGTTCATTCTCTGTTCCCAGCAGTCCTACATTTCTTTCTTACCGGGGTACTGGACACTCAGCTTCTTTTTCCATCAATCACAACAATACATCATTACACCATGTACAAATATTTCATAACAACACAGGAGGGTCACTGACAGATGTAGGATGTCAGAATTCACAATTCTTCATTTCAAGTATCTGTTAAAAACAAATAAAACTTCAAAACAGTGGGATACAAGGGTGCTGTGTAAAACAAACCCCACATAATAGGACACAGACATGGTGAAAAGCAAATCCATGAGCATAGAAAACAAGGAGCAGGAGGGCCTGATGATTCAAACACAGTATTATAAAAACTCATTCAATCTTTTAAAAGGGAAAAATCCAAAGAACTCATTCATAAAGCATAAACATTACCAGCTTGCATGCTTTAAAGTAGATCTAATATCACATGAGCAAATATTGACAGGAATGTCAGGGAAACAATGCATGTTTTTCTGTCATAGAGTATATTGGTTTCTTGTATGCATCCTCACATGGAATCTCAACAAGACACATGTTAGTAAATAGAAATTATTGTATGCCCACAACACCTCAGTAAATTAGTTTTAAATAATACAGCTAATGTAAATTTTGTTCTCACTTTTATTCAAAGACAAGTTGCAAGCTGAATACATGGAAGAAGGAACATTGGAGTGTGAATGCTGGAGGCACCATTTAATCAGAGTGTTTATATAGGCTTCTCATCTCAGCCCTTTAGAGAGAGAATCTACTAGTGAGATAGAATGCAGATGTTGGACCAGAAAATTAACATGGAAATGCATAAACGTATTTTAAATGAAAATATCACCTCTTTTGTCCCCTCACTGGCCAGTGAGATTGCTGGGTTACATGGTCTTTATCTGTAACTCTCTGAGGGTTATGTGATAAATTGTAATTTGTGTATGGATTTCATACTATAGACTGAGTTGTCTAAACAGTCATGTTAAAAAGAGTATTCAAACCATGAGTTGTATGTATATAAAGCGCTGATAATATGATATAATTTTCATGTATGGAGAAAGTTGATTTTATGAAGTATGTCTCCCAAACCAAAACTGTATAACCATTCAACAGTGGATATATATGTGAATATATAATGTTAGACAGTGTTAAAACAATTAGAATAAACATCACTTAAATAGAATAGTGTAGGAATGTTACTGAAAATTCAAGCAGAAGAAAAATAACCTCAGTATAAATATATCTGGTTGTTCTCTAATATACCATACACTAGTGATGAATCTTCATAAGTACCAAATGTATAAATTTTATTTTACATTATTAAATTATAGCACCATTAATTATATTCAAATTGTCTAGAATGTAAGCAATGATTTATTGTATTTGTAAATGTACCACTTTGGATTCATAATTATAACAAAATCTATAACTTTTTAACTTGGAGTCTTTCACATCAATTACAATGGTTTAGAGGTATCAAAGTTTTTATTTTTTATCTAATAAGTATATATTTTAAAGTCTGTGAATCAAACAACTGAATAGTAATAATAGTTATACTATGATTTTGAAGTGGGAAATGTAATAACTAAAAAATTTAGAAAGTCTATAAAATTGTCAAACAATTGGATAGTAATAATAGTGATAGTATGATTTAAAGTGTGAAATGTGCATAATAAATTCAAGGACACAGGCATTGTTGAAATTTATTTTCATGTCTATTCTGACTGAATCTGGTTCATCAACTTTTTCTGGGATCATCTTCTGGACCAATATGGACCTGGTGGGAGTCTTCAGTTATTGCTATAAACTTTATTTACAAAACTATACATAATTTATAAAATAGCTATTTGCATTTGTTTACTTAACACAAACTGAAAGTGATATGTCTTCATGGCTAGACAGAAGAAGAAAAATAACATTTTAGGAAGACATACTCTTTTCGTCACACACTATCAGAACAAAGTGTATAAGAACAATCTGGTGTTTTTGCCTGGTGTGTGTCCGGATTCTGCACTCTTATCAACTGGATATCCTTTTCTTTGTAATTTCCTAGAATGAATCATTAGACATAATCAAGAGCAGAGAATTTCAATGCCCTTTCCACGCACTATTGCTTCTTAAGCTCTACTTCAGAGGAAGATACTTGTACTGTTTTGTTTTATATTTTACTTAAACCAGTTTGGATGTGTGAAAAGTCTTTTGTAATATAGTGATAGAATCTCACTATCAAGCTGTATATTTTCTTGGTGTAAAGGAAAAAGTTGGGAATTAGAATCTTTAGTCACTGACTTTAATATATTTTAGGTCTAAAGAATTCATTTACAAATTTTCCCGGCTTAGGGGAACACTCCTCCATTTCTGTTTGGAATGTAAACTTCGACAACCTCTTTGAAAATCAGTATTATGGGTCCTCACAAAACTGGGAATTAATCTACCCAATGATCCAGCAATACCACTATTTGGCATATACCCAAATATACATATCTACCCAAAGGATACATATCTTATCTTAAGGGCATTAACTTAACTATGTTCATAGCAGATTATTAGGAACAGCCAGAACCTGGAAACAATCTAGATGTCACTCAACTGAAGAATGGATTAAAAAATTGTACTGCACAGTTGGGTTCCGGTTCTGGGAACAGGTAATTTTCCAAACATTCCATAGCAGACAGAGATAAACTTTGGCTGTTAGGGTTCCCCTAGGTGGTGCTAATACAATGGAACTTGTGTGGTCACTCTGCCTCCATTGCTTCAACAGAGAAGGACTGAGGACATGAAATTCAGACCCCTGCCCTTAGCAGAGTCAGAGATTGAGCAGACCCCTTGCTCAGAGGTAACAGGAGACACACAAGCCTGCTTGCCACTACTGACCAGGAGCCACCTGATCATGAACCACTGAAGCCATGGGCAAACACCAGTGTAAAAATATATATAATAATATAAAGAACAACAAGGTAACTCCAGAAGAAAGTCGCGATCTTACAACTACAAGACCTGAACTGAGCAATGAAGAGGAAACAGAAGGAAACAACACCAAAAACTCCTTTATGATGATCATTGAAGCTCTCAAAGAAGATATGAAAAAATGCCTTAAAGAAATAGAAGAAAATACAAACAAAAAATTGGAAGAGATGAACAAATCTATGAAAGAAACATGCCAGGAACTAAAAACTGAAATAGAGGCAATAAAAAAAGGCACAAAATGAGGCAAAGATGAAAATAGAAAACCTGAAGAAAAAAGCTGGAACCAGAGATACAAGCATAAAAAACAGAGTTCAAGAGATGGAAGATAAAATCTCTGAAGTGGAAGACACAGTAGCTCAAATAGATATATCAGTCAAAGAAAATACTAAAACCAAAAGAGCCATAATTCAAAATGTTCAGGAAATCTGGAACACTATGAAAAGACCTAACTTGAGAATAATAGGAATAGAAGAAGGAGAAGAATACCAGCTCAAAGGCACAGATAATGTATTTAATAAAATCATAGAAGAAAATTTTCCTAACTTGAAGAAGAAAATGCCTATAAAGATCCAAGAAGCTTACAGAACACCAAATAGATATGACCCCCCCAAAAAAAATCAGAGTGCCACATAATAATCAAGCCACAAAACATACAGAACAATGAAAAAATTTTAAGAACTGCAAAAGAAAAGGGTCAACTTACCTATAAAGGCAGACTCATCAAAATAACACCTGACTTTTCACTGGAAATGATGAAAGCTAGAAGGGCTTGGTCAGAAGTTATACAAATGCTAAAAGAGCATGGCTGCCAAACTAGAATTCTATACCCTGAAAAATTATCAGTCACCATAGATGGATTAAACAAGATATTTCATGACAAAGTCAGACTGGAACAATATCTATTCTCCAATCCAGGACTACAGAAAATGTTAGAGGGAAAACTCCAAGCTAGAGGACCCCTGACAAAGTAGGACTGAAACAATATCTATCTACCAATCCAGCACTACAGAAAACATTAGAGGGAAAATTCCAACCTAGAGGACCCCAGATACCCCTATGAAACCACAAACAATCAATAACCCCACAGAAGAATACTCCAGAGAAAGGAATTACAAACAATTTACCACCAAAAATAGCAGGAAATATCAATCAGTGGTCACTAATATCCCTTAATATCAATGGACTCAACTCTCCTATAAAACATCACACACTAACAAGATGGATACAACAACAGAAGCCATCCCTCTGTTGCCTACAAGAAACATAACTCAACCACAAAGACAGACACAGGCTTAGAGTAAAGGGTTGGGGAAAGATTTTTCATTCAAATGATCCTAAGAAACAAGCAGGGGTTGCCATCCTAATATCTAACAAATTAGACTTTAAGCTAAAAGCAATTAAAAGGGACCAAGATGTTCATTACTTATTCATCAGTGAAAAAATTGGTCAAGAGGAGATTTCAATCCTGAATATTTATGCCCCTAATATAAAGGCACCTACCTATGTAAAAGAAAGACTGCTAAAGCTCTAATCCCACATCAATTCTCACATCCTAATAGTGGGAGACTTCAATACCCCACTTTCAATCCTGGGTAGGTCAAGCAGACAGAGACTCAAAAGAAAAATAAGGAGTCTAAGAGAGGTTATGATGCAAATGGATTTAATAGATATCTACAGAAGTTCCACCCCAATCCAAAGGAATATACATATTTCTCAGCTCCTCATGGAACTTCCTCCCAAACTGACCACATAACTGGTCATAAAGCAAATATCAACAGATACAAAAAAGGAAAATAATCCCTTATATCATATTGGACCACCAGGGCCTAAAGTTAGAGTTCAACGACATCAAAAAACATAGAAAGCCTACCAACTCATGGAAACTAAACATCACTCAGCTGAACCATCTCTGGATCAAGGAAGAAATTAAGAAAGAAATCAAAGTCTTCCTAGAATTTAATGAAAATGAATCCACAGCATACCCAAACTTGTGGGACACAATTAAAGCAGTCTTAAGAGGAAAATTCTTAGCTCTAGATGCCTATATGAAAAACCTTGAGAAATCCCGCACTAGAGACCTAACAGCTCAGCTGAAAGCCTTAGAACAATTAGAAGCAAACTCACCTAGAAGGAGTAGACAGCAGGAAATAATCAAACTTAGAGCTGAAATCAATACAACTGAAACAAAGAGAACAATACAAAGAATCAATGAATCTAAGAGTTGGTTCTTTGACAAAGTCAACAAGATAGATAAACCCTTTTCCAAACTAACCAAAGAGCAGAGAGAGATTATCCAAATCAAAATAATCAGAAATGATAAGGGGGATATAAAAATGGACCCACAGGAAATCCAGAGAATTATCAGTTCATACTTTGAAAATCTGTATTCCACGAAAATGGAAAGCCTAGAAGAAATGGACAGCTTTCTGGACAGGTACCATCTACAAAAATTAAATGAAGATCACATTAATTACCTAAAGAGTACTATAACACTTAAGGAAATTGAAGCTTAAAAGCATTAAAAGCATCCACAAAAATAAAAGCCCAGGTCCAGATGGTTTCAGTGTAGAATTCTATCAGACATTCAAAGAAGAATTACTACCTCAAACTATTTCACATTGTAGAAACTGAAAGAATATTGCCAAATTCCTTTTATGAGTCCAGAATTACTCTAATACCCAAGTCACTCAAGACACAACAAAGATGGAGAACTACAAACCCATTTCCCTCATGAAAATTGATGCTAAAATTCTCAACAAAATTTTACCAAACCATATACCACAATATGTATCCACCACGACCAGGGAGGTTTCATCCCAGAAATGCAGGGCTTGTTTAACATACAAAAAACTGTACATGTTATCCATGACATAAACAAACTAAAGAAATAAAGCCACATGATCATATCCTTAGATGCTGAAAAAGCCTTTGACAAAATCCAACACTCCTTTATGATTAAAGCCCTGGAGAGATCAGGAATGCAGGGAGAATACCTAAATGTAAAAATGTCAATTTACAAGAAGCCGACAGCCAGTATCAAACTTAATGGAAAAAAACTCAAAGCAATACCACTAAAATCAGGAACTAGACAAGGATGTCCTCTCTCCCCTTATCTATTCAATATAGTTCTTGAATAAAACAATAAGGGAATGAAAAGAGATTAAGGGGAACTTAAATTGGAAAAGAAGTGAAACTATCTCTATTTGTAGATGATGTGATTGTATACATAAGTGACCCACAAAATTCTTCTGAGGAACTGCTACGGCTGATAAACACCATCAGTAATGTAGTATGATACAAGATTAACTCAAAGAAATCCTTAGCGTTTCTATACACTAAAGATAGAAGAGCTGAAAAAGAAATAAGGGAAACATTACTCTTCATAATAGCTGCAAATAGTATTAAATACCTTGGAGTAACTATAACCAAAGAAGTAACAGACCTATTTGACAAAAATTTTAAATCATTGAAGAAAGAAACTGAAGAAGATATCAGAAAATGGAAAGCTCTCCCATGTTCCTGGATTGGTAGGATCAACTTAGTAAAAAATGGCAATTCTACCAAAGGCAATCTACAGATTCAATGCACTGCCCATCAAAATCCCAACACAATATTTTTTGGACCTTGAAAAAAACAATACTCAATTTCATTTGGAATAACAGGAAAGCCAGGATTGCCAAAATAATTTTACACAACAAAAGAACCTCAGGAGGTATCACCATTCCTGACTTCAAGTTATACTAAAGAGCTACAGTAATAAAAACAGCCTGGTACTGGCATTAAAACAGACTTGTGGATCAATGGAATAGAATATGGGGATCTAGACATTAACCCAAAAACCTATGAACACCTGATCTTTGACAAAGAGGCCCAAAACATTCAATGGAAAAAAGATAATATATTTAACAAATGGTGTTGGCATAGCTGAATGGAAGTTGTACAAAAATGCATATACATCTGAGCCTTCACCCTGCACAAAACTCAAATCCAAGTAGATCAAAGACCTCAACTTAAACCCAGCCACTTTGAACTTGATAGAAAAGAAAGTGGGAAATACACTTGTACGAATTGGCATAGGCGACCACTTCCTGAATATAACACCAGTGGCACAGACACTAAGACCAACAATCAATAAGTGGGATCTCCGGAAGCTTCTTAGCTTCTCTGCAAAGCCAAAGACATTGTCTATAGGACAAAACGACAGCCTACAGAATGGGAAAAGATTTTCACCAACCCTACAAGTGATAGAGGACTGAACTCTAAGATATATAAAAAGCTCAAAAACTAGAGCTCAAAACCTTGAATAACCCAATCAAAAATGGGGTTCGGATCTTACAAGGGAATTCCCCGCAGAGGAACTACGAATGGCTGAAAGGCACCTGAAAAAGTGCTCATCATCTTTAGCCATCAGAGAAATG
This sequence comes from Sigmodon hispidus, assembly GCA_004025045.1. Lineage (NCBI taxonomy): Eukaryota > Metazoa > Chordata > Mammalia > Rodentia > Cricetidae > Sigmodon > Sigmodon hispidus. Next base: position 6,019 of record PVIH01025733.1, on the reverse strand, counting down.
CAAATCAAACAATTTTGAGATACCACCTAACACCTCTTAGATTGGCTAAGATAAAAGGCACAGACGACAGCCTATGTTGGAGAGGATGCTGAGCAAGGGGAACACTCCTCCATTGTTTGTGGGAGTGTAAGCTTGTTCAGCCACTTTGGAACACAGTATGGCAGTTTTTCAGAAAATTGAGAATCAATCTCCCCAAGGACCCAGCAATACCACTTCTGGGTGTATACCCTAAAGATGTACAGTCATACTCCAAAGGCATTAGCTCATCTATGTTCATAGCAGTATTATTTGTAATAGCAAGAACCTGGAAACAACCTAGATGTCCCTCAACTGAAGAATGGATTAAACTGTCGCACATCCACACAATGGAGTACTACTCAGCAGTAAGAAAAAATGATATCCTAAAATTTGCAAGCAAATGGATGGACTTGGAGAATATTCTCCTGAGTGAGGTATCCAAACTAAGAAAGATAAGCAGGGGATATACTCACTCATTAGTGGTCTCTAAACAAACAAACAAGAAAAAAGCCAAGTATGCCCAAGCGGCAAACCACAACCACTGAACAATTTGTGATCAGAAACACCCACAACTGACACTTTGGATCCCACTCCACTTAAAGGAACACCTGACTCTCTCTTGAGGGAGGAGGGACAAAACTGGATCTGCCAGGAGTGGAGACTGAACTAAGCAATATTGGGTCAGGGGGACCTTGGGTTTGCCTGCTGCCTGCCCAGGAAGGGGATGGGAGTTGTGGAGAAGAAAAAATGACCTGATGTGGTGGAACAGGGAAGGGACCTTGAATAATGATATACAGAGATAGAAAGTGTGACTTTTTTGTTAATAATAACAATAACAATAATAATAATAATAATAAAATGTATGGAGAGAAAAAAAGAAAAACCATAAATGCTATCCACCGTATGAACAAACTAAAGGAACAAAACCCCATGATTATATTCCGAGATGATGAAAAAGCCTTCGACAAAATACAATACTCCTTTATGATTAAAGCCCTGGAGAGATCAAGAAACAGGGAGAATACTTAAATTTAATAAAGGTGATTTACAAGAAGCCAAAAGCCAGCATCAAACTTATTGGGGAAAAATTCAAAGGAATCCCACTAAAACCAGGAACTAGACAAGGATATCCTCTCTCCCCTTATATATTCAATATAGTTTTCGAAGTTTTAGCTAAAGCAATAAGAGAATGAAAGTAGATTAAGAGGACATAAACTAACAAAGAAGAAGAGAAACTATCTCTATTTGCACATGATATGATTATATACATAAGTGATTCACAAAATTCTTCCAAGGAACTGCTACACCTGATGCACACCTTCTGCAGTGTACTAGGATACAAGATTAACTCAAAGAAATCAGTAGCCCTTCTATGCACTAAAGACAGAAGGGCAGAAAAAGAAATAAGGGAAACATTACACTTCATAATAGCTGCAAATAGTATTAAATACCTTGGAGTAACAATAAGCAAAGAAGTAACAGAACTACTTGATAAAAATTTTAAATCACTGAAGAAAGAAATTGAAGTGGATATCAGAAAATGGAAAGCTCTCCATGTTCCTGGATAGGTAGGATCAACATAGCAAAATGGCAATTCTACCAAAAGCAATATACAGATTCAATGCACTGCCCATCAAAATCCCAACACAATATTTTTTGGACCTTGAAAGAACAATACTCAATTTCATTTGGAATAACAGGAAAGCCAGGATTGCCAAAATAATTTTACACAACAAAAGAACCTCAGGAGGTATCTCCATCCCTAACTTCAAGTTATACTATAGAGCTACAGTAATAAAAACAGCCTGGTACTGGCATAAAAACAGACTTGTGGATCAATGGAATAGAATTGAGGATCCAGACATTAACCCAAAAACCTATGAACACCTGATCTTTGACAAAGAGGCCCAAAACATTCAATGGAAAAAAGATAGTATATTTAATAAATGGTGTTGGAAATCTGGATGGTAGTGTGTAGAGAAATGTAATTAGATCCAAGCCTGTCACCCTGCACAAAACTTAAATCCAAGTGAATCAAAGACCTAAACATAAACCTAGCCACTTTAAACTTGATAGAAAAAAAGTAGAAAATGCACTTCTATGAATTGACACAGGCGACCACTTCCTAAATATAACACCAGTGGCACAGACACTTAGATCAACAATCAATAAGTGGCATCTCCTAAAGCTCAGAAGCTTCTGTAAAGCCAAGGACACTGTCAATAGGACAAAACGACAGCCTACAGAATGGGAAAAGATTTTCACCCACCCTACAATTGTTAGAGGACTAATCTCTAAGATATATTAAGAATTCAAGGATCTAGAGCCCACAACCATGAATAAACCAATCATAAAATGGGGTTCAGTTCAAAAAAGGAAATTCTCAGCATAAGAATTACAAATGGCTGAAAGGCACCTGTAAAAGTAATCATCATCTTTAGCCATCAGAGAAATGCAAATCAAAGCAACTTTGTGCTATTTAGGCTGCTCTTCTGCTTGACTCAAGATAATAATGATTCTTTTCTTTCAGCATTGGGTGGACTCATTCAATTCACTGTTATGTGTCCTAATCACAGGATTTTAGTAGTCTACTCAATTTGGTCTTCATGCTTAATCTTTGAATATTGGTGTCACTCCAAGAGTCCTCAGGGAGGCTTCATATGCACAAATTATCTTTTCATCTTTTTGTATGTATGTGCTTATTTTTTACTTAGTATAGAAATAGTAAAGTATTCAGGATTCTATTACTATAACAAAACACATCAGAACACTTATGACGAAAACATCAAATGATTATTGCATAAATCTTATTTGGTATTATTAATAAAACTCTGTCCTATATATTGGGAAAAAGCTGAAATAGAGAGACAAAGAAATAAGCCACAATATTAGAGATACACTTTACCTAGCCAGCTCCTCAGGCCAAAAACATAATTCTGTCTCCACAAATTTTCAAACTGAATTCTGAGTCCCCAAATAAAAAGTTTAGCAGGTGAAAGAAAAAAAAAAACTTCTGCTTTTTCCTTCTTTCTCTTTTTTTTTTATACCCAGGTATCTCAGTTTCTGGTTCAACTTCCTAGAATCAAAGTGTGTGGGATCACATCCTGTCAATTTTGTCTTTGAACTCACAGAGATTTGACCTTGAATAAGGATATACGAGGATAGAAAGTGTGACTTCTTTGTTATAATAATAAAAAAAAAGAAAGTGAATTTGGTTCAATCTTTCAGACTAATGAAAATAGAATTAATAATTGAATATTTTCTCTGTTTTTTAATTGTTAATAACCTAGATATTATTGATGTATTTATTGATTGTATATATTGTATATAGTTATACTTATTGTATACAGCTTTTTATATTAGGTATAGCCTTTTACATTTTTTACACAAAAGAAGATATGTGGTGATGTATTGTATATTTAGTAGGAAAGCCTAACATGGCATAGGGCACAGCCACCCAGAGAGCCAAGTAATGAAGGTCATCGAATGGTAACCCATGGCTTTAAACCCAGGATGTGTGAGACAGAAATCTTTTCAATTTTAAAGCTACCTCAGGCTCATGGTTCATTAATATGGATCCCATAGCTAGAACTGCTTCTTTGAATAAAACTTCTCTAGCTCACATCTGAGACACCAGGATCCCCCAGTCAGCAGCAACAGACAGTGACAAAGGAGTAACTCTGGGAAACTTTGTAGGCGGCAAAAGCACCAATGAACCACAACTTGAAAATAAGAGAACTCAGATTTCAATGGAAATGGCTTATGAGAGATGAACCATTGACTGGAGCTGATCCCAGGTGGGGTAGTGGAGAGCAGGCACTATCCCCTTGACCTAGAGGCCTGGCTTTTAGGACTTGAATCCCCAGTTTTCAGGCCTGGCCAGAGGGTCAGATCAAGATCAGGAAGGAGCACTTATGCCCCTGTTCCTTCTTTCTCATTCTTTCGTATGCTCTTGGATAAAGGATCTGACTTAATTCAATCTTGTGAACAAGTCTAACCTTCCAAGAATCACAAAACTGTTCAAACTCTTTTGAAAAAATTAACTCTTTATTAGTTCATGTACCCAACAAATAAATATTGTGAAAATTCATGTCTGGGAATAGATCAATTAAACAATGGTCATGTATTTAGAATTCAAGGCTGAGTTTAGCCATTGTGAAAAGATAATCTTCTTTATTTCTGTATGCCATAATATATATGGCATTTCTAGACTTAATTATTTTTTTCTTTTTTTATTAAGAATAAAGTCATAGTTTTTATCTGTGTATTTCCTTGTTCTAGCTCCCTTACCCTTCCCATTCCATCCACTAACTCTCTCTTCTCCACATCTCTTCATCTCCTCCTCAGCAAGAACATGATGTCCCAAGCTCCGAATATGGCTTACTTCAGCATCCACTCTTGGCAGATCCAGTTTCCTCACTCCAACATCAGAACTGGGTCAAGTGTTCCTCTGGAGGAAGTGGGATCCAAGGTGCTGGTCCGAGGTCTTTCAGATCCCAACCTGTCCAGTGCTGTTCAAACTCTTGTATCAGTGATAAACCCTTAATAAATTCTATGTCTATTTTTGTAAATTACTGATGATAATTAAATGCAATAATATGCTGTCATGGGCACACTGTAGGTTAAAAATATTTGTAGGTTGAGGGCACACAAACCTGTCAACAGGGAAATTATTACTTGGGAATTTGAGTGCAAACTAATTTCTACCAAAATACAAATGTTTAAAAATGTCATCTTTAGCAAATTACAACCAAGTGTATTCTTTTAAGTTCTCTTGGTTTAGAAGAAGAAAATATTAATATTTAAGTTTCATATCTAGTGTAAAAATTACAATATTTGAGGAAAGTTGCAGTATCTACATCACATACTCAAAATCAAGGAGAAATAATTACAAATTACTCAAAAATTGTAGGCTTCGAGTTCCGGCTGAGAGCGTGGCGAGCTAGGCAGTGCGGCCTCCATCCTCCGGGCCCCCCACGGCCTCCGGCCTGCGCCGGCTGAGCTGGGGGGCCCGGGAGCAGCCTCGGTCTCGGTCCTGCGGACTCCAGGAGCCCGGGCCCGATCCCTCACAGCAGCCACCGGCTCGGTCGAGCCGCGATCCTGCAGCGACCCTTCCCCCCCGCCAGCAAAGCGCCTCGATGGCGGGGGCCTCCGCGGGCGCTCGGCCTCCTGGACTCCACAGGCTCCCTGCTCTCCGGGGCTGGGCCCATGGAGAAGATCCAGCAGGCCTTCGAGGACATCTCCCGGTGCCGGCGGAAAGAATGGCCGCCGCCCGAAGGCCAGCGTCGGCCCTTTGGGGCCTCTGTGGCCTGAGATGGCGGGTCTGCACAGCAACACTCGGCCGTCGTTGGGAGGGAACCGCCCTGTGGACGAGCCCTCAGCCCTGGATGAACAGAAGCCTCGGCGATCCTGGAGGAAGGTGAGCGGAGCCCCGCACAGCGACCGGAGGAATCCACCCGTGAGAAGCTGGGACGTGACATCGTATGCGGCCAGTCGGAAACGCTGGCGAAGGTTTCCCCGCCACCGTAGAAGGCCTTGTATATAATATGGAAAAGCTGCTCTCAACCTTTCCCCCGACCCTTTTAGAAAGACCTTTGGCTAAGTCTGGACATTAGCTGTAGAGATCGCTGACGCAGGGTAGAGTAGAGGTAGGAATTCACACGTACATACCCAGTCGTCTTAAAAAGCCTCATAGAGCGGTCTTCTAGAAATGACTTTGAAATGGAATTGTTTAGGCCACGTCTAGAAAGACCCCGGGAGCGACATTCATCCTTGTTTGTTCAGTAGGTTAGAGGATCCAGCCCGAGGAAGAAGAGGCCCGGAGCCAGATTGGACGTGTGAAGACGACATCTTTTTTGGTGGTCTAACTATTGTATTGTGTGTGTACATTTTATTCATCCACCCACCCCCATTTGTGTGTATGTTGACGATGCCAAGTATTTTTTTTTTAATATCTTTCTTTCTAGATGCTCTAAAGTGCCTGACATTTTATAAGTAGTAG
>PVIH01025732.1:0-20085 GCA_004025045.1 Sigmodon hispidus | reverse complement strand
CACCTTAAAGATGGCGCTGGCTCCTGTTCCCCGCCTTCCTGATGGTGAATGCTTCTAGTAATAATTAACTCCATCCATGGGATGTGCTGAATTGACTAGCTCGCTTCCGTGTGCGTGGCCCTATGGTGAAGGCCCACGCGGCATTAGCTGAGTGAAGGACTTGAGCTTAAAACTGGCTGCACAGGTTGGGAGAGAAGGAAGAACTACTGCAAGGGGCTACTACTGCAAGAAGTATCTGTAACAATAAAGGACCTGGTCAATTACCACAGAAGAATCCTGGTGCTGTGTCTTTTCCTGCTGGACGGGATTGGGCGCGGCGCAAAAACCCTAAGACACATGAGAGAAAACTTTTTTTTTTTAAACTTTATTTATTTATTTATTTGCCTTGGTGTTTGCCTGGAACTGGAACTACAGACAGTTGTTAGCTGCCATGTGGGTGCTGGGAATCGAACCCCGGTCCTCTGGAAGAGCAGACGGTGCTCTTAACCGCTGAGCCATCTCTCCAGCCCCGAGAGAAAACTTAAATATTAATTTATTTGGTGTGTGTGTGTGTGTGTGTGTGTGTGCTAATGAACAACTTTCTCTCCTACCCTGCCAGTCCTGGGACTCAAATGCAGGTTGGCAGGCTTGGCAGAAACCACCTTTTTCCTATTGAACACACGTTCACCCCCCTCCACACACACACATACAAACACTCTTTGTATTTCTCTCTTTCTCACACACACAAATACACACACAGATACTCAGACATACACAGACACAATCTCTCCCATGTAAACAGAGGCAGAGCTTTCTGTCCAGTCTGCTCAGTTTACCTGGAAATTGCTTCCCAAATTACCACACACAGGCTTATATTAATTATAAATACTTGGCCAATGGCTAAGGCTTGTTACTGACTAGCTCTTACATTTAGATTAACTCATTTCTGTTAATTTATGTACCATCATGGCCAATGGCTTACAGTTCTTTTGGTATTTTGCTTCTTGGGCGCTTGCCTAGCATCTACCCCAACTCTACCCTTCTTTAGCTCTGTTTTCAGTTTGATTGTACTGTCTGACCTTATTTTAACTTGTCATTGGCCAGTTTTATTATCAACTAATGAGAGCAACACACAATTTTTTGTTTAAATTTTTTAGAGTTTTTATTTATTATTTTAAAGTTTTTATTTATTTTTTAAAATTTTTTATTTAATTTTTTAAAATTTTTATTAATATGAGTTCTAAATTTTTTGTGATTAAAGTAGACCTCTTTTTTATGGAAACAATAAGTTTTTGGAATGTCTTAATATGTTTATTTATGTTAGATATCTTAGCCTCATATTTTCTATGTTGAGATCTTTTAAAATAAGTAGGTATGAAATATATTATCACATAAAAAAGCAAAAGGACTCCTGAGTGGAGATAACCTCTAAATGTGTAATCCTGGAAATAATCTTTTATCACTATTGTGAAAAAGTGAGTAAAATTGTAAACATTTATTTGATCGGACATTTTAGAAGAAAAGAAAAAATATTGCCTTATTTAGATGTAATGAGGACTTATGGTCAGCAGGTGTCGCAGTGCAGCAGCAATGGTGTGTGAAACGAGGCGGCGATTTGGCTGGGAGGGTCTCTGTTAAATGTTTTAACAAATCTTACTAGGCGTGCACCACTAAAACTGGGTCAATCAGTCTCTCAGGAGTTTTGCAGCGCGCAGATTTCTTTTTGGCTGTGTACAGAATACTTGTGCACGCGGATTGGGGCCAAAGCCGTTCAGACCGGCTCCGTCCGCGGGTGCGGAACCCGGCGGGTTTGTGGAATTAGCCCCACGTTGGGCGCCAATTATCACAATAAAAACTTGCCGAGAGGTATGTTTTAAGTGAGGTTTATTTTGTTAAAATCACTTACAAAATAAAAGTTTTAGCAACGCGCCAAGCCGCCATGCTCTCCCGCCGACCCAGAGCCCCGCTGCCGCAAACCAAAAGTCCCGCCCCTTCGCCAGCGCTCTGTACAAGAGACCTAAGAGACCTCTACGCCTGTGTCCCCTCTCTCTCTAGGCGTTGTCCAAATCTTGTTCTCAGTGACCACGCCCCTCTCTCTCAGCTTCTGTGTTCTGTTGTGACTCACACACATACAGTTCCTGATTTCCCGCTACACACAGTCACAGCATACAGAAGGACACCTCACAGCACCACACACACACAATCACAAGCACACACTCTTACACACAGTCATCCCTGAGTTAATATGCACATCCACACATACTCAGACACTCACACACAAACACATGCACTTACACACATAAATAAATGGTCAGTGAATTACATGTCAATTAAGCTGCTAAGGTTTCTGCCTGTGACTGCTGTGGAATATTTAACTAGGCAAAGATGTGTTTCATTTATTTATGCTGCAGTAAATTACTTTAACTGTGTAAAGATGTGTTTCATTTGTTTCACCTTGCCTGCCTAAGGCACCTGATTGGTCTAATACAAAGCTGAATGGCCAATAGCTGGGCAGGAAAGGGATAGGCGGGCTTTTGGGCAGAGAGAATAACTAGGAGAAGACATCTAGGATGAGGAGAACGAGAGAAGATGGAGAAGAGAATGAGAGGTGGGGAGAGAAGAAGGAACAGAGAATTAGGAAGAAAGGGGGAACATGCCTGAGACCGGAAGCCAGGCAGCCACCAGCCAGACACGGAGACAGCAAGAAAGTAAGACAGACAAAAGAAAGGTAAAAAGGCCTGGGGAAAAACATAGATAGAAACAGATTAAGTCATAGGAGCTATCCAGAAATGAGCCTAAACTAAGGCTGGGCGTTAGTAACTAATACTAGGTCTCTGTGTCATGATTTGGGAGCTGGGTGGTGGCCTGAAAGAAAGCCTGCTATAGGTGGCTATACAGTGGGAAGCTCCCATGGTGTCTGGAAGGTCTGCTTGGTATTTAGGCTGTATGGCTTTCCCAAAATCTACTTGGGTGTGATGCCTAAGGGCTCCTTGAAAAAACATGGCTGCCAACAGATTCCAGGGAAAAGGCAATCTATGAAGTCATTGCTTCCAAAGTGTGTGAACATTCATCCCATGCAAGAGTGTTAGAGGGGGATCATGATAAATAATGATATACTAAATGCTGTAACAAAATGAGATGTAGAATGAGATGGAGGGGTTGGAGGGGTTGGAGGCTGAGAGGGAGAGAGTGTAATTTATGTGAAGCACCGAGTATAGGCTGGCTCAGTTGCCTGAGTGAGAACCTGGAGGTCGGGAGTCAGTGGTACATGTTATGCCCAAAGCTGGACCCCCAGAGAGACCATCAGAGACAGGGATGTTCAGAATGCAACAGCAAGGTTTATTGGCAGTGTAGTACAAGCCAGGCAGGGAGCATATCTAAAGCCTCTGTGATAACAGAGCAAGATGTAGCTACTCTCTTTGGTTACAAGGGATCTTTTATAGGCAAATGTTACAACAAAGTTGGTTGCTTGGAGACTGGGTGCTGACACGCTACTGATTGGTTCGTGCTTAGGATCTTTCTGCCTGAGTATCTTTGCACCTCACCTGGATGGACCCCACCTGGGCCCTACCTGGGGTGGCTGGTTTTTTCCCAGAACTGGGCAAGCAAGAATCTATTCTTCTCCCAGAACTGAGCAAATGTCTTTGCTAATTTCCCAGAGCTGGGCAGGTAGGAATCTAATCTATTCTTCTCCCAGACCTGAGCAGACCTCACCCACCCCGCCCCACCAGAAATGAGAAACTAAACTTTGTTTTACCTTTTTATAAAATAGCTACTAAAATGCAAAATGGGGTTTCTTGAGCTATGTTTTCTCTCTTCAGTACCCACTCATGGTTTGGTGTGGTGGCAAAATATCTGACATTGGAGTCTGGTGATGTCAATCCTGGATCAGGGTTTGAGTCTAAGGCTGGGGAGGGCTGGTAGCAAGACAGGAGTGTGGGTTGGGTTGAGAACTCTTTTCTAGGAGAGAGAACTTTTTAAAAGGTATTTTTATATTTTTATTTATTTTTGAAATAGAAGCTCATGTATCCTAGGCTAGCCCTAAATTCATTATGCAGCTGGGGGTAACCTTGGGCTTCTTCTGGTCCTGTTGAGGGAGGGCTGGGATTACAGGCATGCACTGCTGTGATGATTTAGGCAGTGCTGGGATTGAGCTGAGGGCATCATGCCTGCTGCAGCCCCTCTCTACCCATGAAGGTGGGAAGGACTGCTGGTTTACACTGGCGAGGATTGGAGAAATCACTTCTACTGGGAGAGGGGCTGACATATTGCTTTTTTTGATATGTATCCCTGGCTGGTCTGAACTTGCTATGTAGAAGAGGCTGGCCTTGAACTCACAAAGATCTGCCTGCCTCTGCCTCCTGGGTGCTGCATATAAAGGTGTGTGCTACCATATTCAGCCCATTTAATTGAGTTTTGAGACAGTCTTATTCTATAGACCCAACTAGCCTGGAACTGTCTGTGTATCTCAGGTTGGCCTTGAACTCACAGCAATCCTCCTGTCTCATTTAGGGCTTGGCTAATTTAAAGAAAAAGCAAGAAGAGGCAGGTTTAGCATTTGTAAAGGATTTTGCCATTGAAAGTCAACAGGCCGGCAGCATGGCTCAGTGGTTGTAGGTGCTTGTTACTAGGCCTGACCCCTGGGAGCCATGTAGTGGAAGAAGAGAATGTATTCTTAAGAGTTTTCCTCTGACTTACATGCGCGCGCGCGCGCGCGCGCGCGCGCACACACACACACACACACACACACACACTATAAAAAGAAAAGAAATCATGAGTGGATACACGCAGAATTTTAACATTGAGAAGCTGAGGCAGGAGGGTTGCCATGAGTTCCAGGCCAACCTGAGCTACATGGTGAGTGGTCTTGTGTCAGTAAAAAAGTTAGCGGCTGCTAGGACTAGTTCTGAGAGAGCCGACAAAGGGTCTGCGTATGGAGGCTGGTCAGTGGCTAGTTTATCTATCAATTCAGTGTCTGGTTCAATGGCTTGGCAAGGTCAGCAGGGGCTTGGGGCCACTCCCTCTTTCTGGTTGGGCATCTCCGAGCCTCATAGTAGTGTTGCCTCCTCCTCCTTCCCCCTCCTCCTCCCCCTCCTCTTCCTCTTCTTTGTAAGTTTAGCCCCTGTTGGCTGGGCATACTGTCCTCATGAGTTAGTGGTTGGGGTGTTTCCTGAAGGGTGTCCCCGACAGCTTTCTGGTGTCTCTCTGACACCCAGGGAGCAGCAGCTGTTTGGGGAGCCTTAGGTGGTTGGAGTCTACTGGTGAAGCCTGGGCTCGGTAGGGCACGGTTCTGGGCTTGCAAAATCCACAGAATGGATCCAGATACTGAAATCTGGGCTCACAGCATGAGGTTATAGGCTCATCTCCAATTCCCTTTTTGAGGCATCAAGCATCCATTGACCCCAAACAGGTCTTGTGGCCGAGCTCAAAGATGAGGTTCACAGACAGGATCCCACTTCAGTGGAAGGCAGTCTGCAGGGGTCACCTTTGCCAGACAATCATGGGTTTGGGATGGTCACAAATGGCTCACCGGGAGACCAAGCATAGCCTAGGAACTTATATGATGTGAGGTTGGAAACCAGGAAAGGGTTTTCAGGAGTCATTTCCTGACCTAGTGTCTGATTCTTCATCTTCCAATTTCATTCCACACAATGCCCACTGCCAGGATTATTGTAAATACCACCTAGCTTGCCCGAGGTTGGCATCATCCTCAACTCGAGACCTCTGGGGAGAGGTTTCTGCATTCCTGCTGTCCCTCCAAACTGGAACTTGGGAGCCTGCAGGCAGGGTGGCAGAAGGAAGCCACTGCTGCCAGTCCTGTGGGGACCCTCACATCTTTTGGGCAGGATAGTGCCTGCTGTGAGCATTTCCCCCCCAATCCTTCCTGCACAGCTCACCAGAGAATGCATTGCAATTGGATTTTTTATCATCAGCATCACACAGTTCATGCCCAGTAGCTGTGGATTGCTGGGGCTGGCAGTTAACAGGGATTCTCCTCCACTGAAACTCCAAGCTGGCCAGTGTCCCCTCCCTTTGATAGCATAGACAAGATCATCATTTGAGTATAAAATGTCACCTTGATATCTGGGATCAAGCCTGAGGGAGAAAGACTGTACCATGCAGGTTCCACATGCCTGGGCTCCAGATCTCAGGGCTTCCAAGAGAATTCATTCCAGAGAATTCTCCATCAAAGCACAACCCTAGGCAGACACGTGTTCACACTGGCATGCCTGCAGCATGTGTGCAGAATGGGGCTCGGTGGAGATCTGAGCCGTGCTAATTAACTGTCAGCTGCTTCGCATCTGGAGATCAAATATAACTTCTGGCATCAAAAAGCCGTTCCGGTTGGTCCCTGTCATCTCCGTTCTCCTGGTACCACGCCATCCTTTGTAGAGTGGCTGTATTGCTTCTCCACGCTGACAAAACTCCAGCAGCCGCCAAGCTGGGAGTCCAAGTCATCTGCTGTGGGTGGCTGTGTGTTCCTTTATTTGGTGCTGGGGAGTTAGGGACCTGGATCTTGGCAGGCCTGGGGAAGAGGAAGTGGCTAATTGCTGCACTTTGACAGGATATAGTTTTTCTTCATGTATGTGTTCTTGTGTGTGAGTGCACATATATGTAGAGGTCCAAGGTTGATGTTGGGAGTCTTCCCCTTCCATCTTATTTTTTTTCTAATTTTTTTTTCTTTGTGTGGCCCTGGCTGTCCTGGAACTCTCTCTGTAGACCACCAGACTGGCCTCAAACACACAGAGATCCACCTGTGTAGTAGTAAGTTTCTGGCCTGTCTGGCCTGTGGTTCAGACCCGCTGTCCCACAGAAACACAGAGGCATTTACATTAATTTTATGCTGTTCAGCCTATGGCTCAGTCATATAACTTGCTAACTCTTGACTCTTAAACTAACCCATGATTCTATTTTTTTTTAAAAAAATACTTATTATTTTTAATTTTATGTGAATTGGTGTTTTGCCTGCATGTATAACTGTGTAAGGGAGTCAGATCTTGGAATTACAGACAGTTGTTAGCTGCCATGTGGATGCTGGGAATTGAACTCTGAGAGAGCCGACAAAGGGTCTGCGTATGGAGGCTGGTCAGTGGCTAGTTTATCTGTCAATTCAGTGTCTGGTTCAATGGCTTGGCAAGGTCATCAAGGTCATCAAGGTCCTCTGGAAGAACAGTCTTAACCAGTGAGCCAGCTCTCCAGCCCCTAACCCATGATTCTTATCTTGTTCAGCCATGAGGCTTGGTACTTTTCTCAGAGCAGCATTTCAGCTTCTTTCCTCTGCACCTGCTGGTGTCTGCTGATATCTCATCATGGTATCTCTGTGGCTTCTCTATAGCATCTCTGCTCTTCCTGTTTCCAGACTTTTCTTAGTCTGGCAGCCTCACCCACACTTCCTGTCTGCCTTTAGCCAATCAGCATTTTTATTAAACCAGTAAGCTTGACAGTTACTTACAATGTAACATAATCCTAGTACACACCTGCCTCTGCCTCCTGAATCCTGGGATCAAAGGCACCCACCACTACTGCCCAGCCTCATTTTATTCTTTGAGGTAGAGTCTCCCAATCAAACTCAGAACTCAGTTATAGGACTGGTCTCTCTACCAGCTTACTCCAGAAACCCCTGTCTGACTTCAGAGACTGGAATCACAAACAGCTTGCTGTGTCTAGCCCAGTGCTTCCGTGTATGTGGGAGGTTCAAATTGCTGTCCTTGGCTTTTGTGGCACTGACTTACTGCTCACCTATTTCCTCAGCTTCTCTATCTTGTTGTTTGAGACAAGATTCCTCATTTGGCCTGAAGCTCACCAATGACAGTAGATAGGCCTCCCAGTGAGCCCTGGGGACCCCTCTGCCTCCCCAGCCTTGCTGGGGTTATAAGCACATGTATGCCGCTGTGTCCACTTTTTTAAAAAAGATTTATTTATTTATTATGTGTACAGTGTTCTGTCTGCATGTGTCTCTGCAGGTCAGAAGAGGGTACCAGATCTCATCATAGATGGTTGTGAGCCACCATGTGGTTGCTGGGAATTGAACTCAGGACCTCTGGAAGAGCTGCCAGTGCTCTTAACCTGTGAGCCATCTCTCCAGCCACCCCCCTTTAAAAATATGGATTCTGAGGGATTGAACTCAGGTTCCTTTGCTTGCACGGTGAATACATTACTGACTGAGCTGTCTCCCCAGCCTCTCCCAAGTTTTTTTTTTTTTTTTGTCTTGCTGTGTAGCCTGTGATCTTCCAACCTGAAGCCTTCTCAAGTACCAAAGACATAAGCCACCAGCCACTCATGCCTGCCTCAGAATGCAATGCTCAGCGAGAAAAGTGGAAATACTCTGAAATTTGATGCATAGTAGAAACCAGGTATAAAAGTCAATGCAATTATGATTTGAAAAATGAAAATTAGAGACAATCTGCTCTCAATTTCCTTCATTCATAGATAGGCTCTTATGCATACCAGGCTGCTCATGAACTTAATCTGTAACTGAAGATGACCTGGGATCCTGGGATTCCTGATCCCCCTGCCTCCACCTCCAGAGTGCTGAGGTAACAGCCATGCACCACTGTGCCCAGTTTATGCACCGTGTGGATTTTACCTACGTCTTCCCTCATCCTAAGCAAGCACCCTACCAACTAAACTGCATTCTTAGGCCAAGACCTCATTTTTAAAAAGGCCTTTCGCTATCCTGCCCCGTGAGGCAGACATTTGTAGTCGATGGCCAACAGGGTCCTTCACCATTGCTGCTGTTCTCTGTGCCAGTGTCTGGAAGGACCCCACTTTTGCCGCCTGCCGGATCTCAGGGGCTGCTCCAGGTCAGGGGTGTGATGCTGGCAAGGACTGGAAGAATAGGGTGTGGATTTTCTTTTTAAAAGAGGTATGAGCATCTGGTGATGGGAGGCTAGCCAAAGAGCGATGCCAGCAGCTGTTTGCTTCTATTTAGATATTTAAGATGTTTTTTCTCCCTGGTGGAAAATAGTCTGTTTTTGGTTTAAGTTGATTTAAAATCACTGCCATATTATTGTAAATAACGTGACACCTCATTTCTTTTAAGGGGCTTAGAGTACTGTAATGGAATCCCAAGTATACAGGGGACAGATTGGCTTTGAGAACGGATTCTTCTCCAAGACAGAAAGATGTGTGTTTTTTGGGATACACTTCAGAGATTGTAGGCAGAGGTGCTGCTGGCCTCTGTCCACTAGGTGGCAGTAGATATTTAGGTTTTCAGTTTGTGCATAGCCCTGTGGTTTTCTTTGTGGTCCTCTAACCTCTATTGAATCATTTTGCAGGGAGGGGGTTGTATTAAAAACAGGAGTTTTCTGGTTACCCCCATGTCAGATGCACTGGGAGTGGGAACCAACAATCTGGCCATTTTGCTGCCTCCACAGATTGTGTCAGAGCTCAAAGCCTTCCTGTGATATGGACATGGCAGGTGTGTCTAGATGACAAGATGTGGATCATGTAGGCTTTAGGATCACGTGTTCTGACTAAAAGACACGGAAAGGATCTGTGTCTCAAGTATCTCTTATTCGATTTGATCTTTCTTTGTGTCTAAAATGACCCCAATGAACCATGACTTGGGGTTCAAGTAGAGAAAACCCTAATTACCCAAGAAAGTGTCTTCTAATCAATAGATTCATGGAAGCAATAGAATCTTGGGTCAAATCTGGCACATGGTTTGTTTTGTAAATAGAGTTTTATTGGGACAGGGCCACACCCATTTGCATGTTATCTACAGCTGCTTTCATGATAGGGTTGAGTGGTCTGATGAATGATGGCTTGCACTGACTATTCAGTTACTGTCTGGCTGTTTATAAAAGAAGAATATACAGATTTAGGGGCTGTGGATATAGCATGAGCTGGGCCCCAGGTGCTGTGGATATAGCATGAGCTGGGCCCCAGGAGTTGTGGATATAGCATGAGCTGGGACCCAGGAGTTGTGGATATAGCGAGAATCAGGCCCAGGGACTGTGGATATAGCATAAATTGGGCCCCAGGAACTGTGGATATAGAAGGAATCAGGCCCCAGCTTCCATTCCCTATTATGGAGATGGGGGAAGGGTTAGAATGAAACTACAGACTGATATGAAGATGTTCTTATCTGCCAATCATAACTATTCAATGACCAACTAAGATGATGCTTATTGAGATTTTAATTTATATTTACTTAAAAATTCCAGGCCTGAAAGCATTATCCTGTCCATAAAGGAAAAAAACAAAACAAAACAACAACAACAACAAAAAACAAACTAAGCTAGTCATGGTGGTACCTGCTTGTAAGTCTAGCACTTTGAAAGAGGCTGAGGCAGAAAGTCAGACTGGGCTACACAGTGAAACCATATCTCAAAAAAAAAAAAAAAATTCATCTGCTTGCTGTCAAGGGACTTGAGGTGAATGGCTGCAGATTTAATGTGCAGGAAGACAGGAATTTGACAATAGAATGGGATAAGCCACATTTGGCAAAGGTCTTTGCTTTTGTTTCTAGTGTGTGCATAAGGATGTGTGTGTGTATAATGCGTATGTGTTCAGTTGCATTCATGTGCAAGTGCATGTGGGGGCCAGAGGACAACATTGGATATTGGTCTTCAGGTACCATGCACTTGGATTTTTTTTTTTTAAACTTTATTTATTTATTTATTTGCCTTGGTGTTTGCCTGGAACTGGAACTACAGACAGTTGTGAGCTGCCATGTGGGTGCTGGGAATCGAACCCGGGTCTTCTGGAAGAGCAGAGGGTGCTCTTAACCGCTGAGCCATCTCTTCAGCCCCCCACTTGGATTTTTTAAAATTTATTTTTGTGTGTGACAGGTTCTCTTACTGACCTAGAACTTGACACGTAGAGGAGGCTGGGCCGCTGAGCCGCAGGGGTGAACAAGTATGTGCTACCATGCTGGGCCTTTCTTTCTTTTCTTCCTCCCTTCCTCTCTTTCTTTCCTTCAGGGTCTTACT
Organism: Sigmodon hispidus; assembly: GCA_004025045.1. NCBI lineage: Eukaryota > Metazoa > Chordata > Mammalia > Rodentia > Cricetidae > Sigmodon > Sigmodon hispidus. Next base: position 9,169 of record PVIH01025732.1, on the reverse strand, counting down.
ACATAGACCATGCTGGTCTTTGTTTGTTTTTTGTTTCTTCTAGACAGTGTTTCTCTGTGTAGTTCTGGAACTTGCAGGCTGGCCTGGAACTTGGAGATCATCTGCCTCTGCCTCCTGAGTGCTGGGATTAAAGGTGTTCCCCACCACTGTCTGACTTCCTTTTCTTCTTTAACTTGAGATAGAAAGTTCAGAGTCAGGACTTAACTAACTCCAAGCTTTCTCTCTCTCTCTCTCTCTCTCTCTCTCTCTCTCTCTCTCTCTCTCTCTCCAGTATTAAAGATTGAATCCTGGGCTTCAAAAGTACTAGACAAGTATTCTACCACTGAACTAAATCCACAGCCCCTTAAAACCTTTTTTATTTCTGTGGGTCGGGAGGGTGCCAAGGAGATGGATGACTCAGTGGATAACACTCTTGCTGTGTATATAACAGGACTGGAGACCAGATCCCCATAACAGTCGGGCTGCTTCGATCCCAGCACCTGAGATCCCTGCTGAGCTCCAAGCTTACCAAGAGGCCATGCCCCTGCCTCAGTAACTAAAGGGGAGAGACACGCAACAGCAGTCTTTGGCCTGCACATGTACTTGAATGCTGATACATATAACATACACATGCACTTAAAACAAAAATTACCTAGGCTGGCCTTGAATATGACATAGAACCCATCAGGCCTTGAACAGTGTATTTACACTTGTTTATTTTGTGTGTATTGTTTGGGCACATGTGTCATGGGGTACATGTAGAAGCAGAGGGTAACTTGCAGGAAATAATTTTTTTCTTCCATCTTGTGGGGCTTGGGCTAGAACTCAGGTTGGCCTGAGCCTATTACTACTCAGAGCCTTGTCTACCCACAAGCTTGAATGTCTAATTGTGTTATTTTGGCTTTCTTTTTATAGGCTGGCAACAAGGCCTTGCAGTCTTATTTACATCCTGATATTATTATTATTATTCCTAGCAGTACCCTAATTAATTAATCATATGGAACTGGTTCCCTATTTAGCCCACTAAGTTACATTGAGATCTTTGATGAGAGGAGCCAGAAGCTTCCATGAGGCATGGCAGTGGCCGGTTGTGGGTCAGACCAAACATCTCTGAGACACGGGGCAGAAGGGCCAAAGGCAAGGTCTGCATTTAGAACTCGGGTACCCGTAACTTCTCCCGATGGAAATGTGAAGGAAAGTAGATGAAAATGAGACTGAGGTTGAGGCCTTAGCTTTTAGCCTTGGCCATCTAGGCTTAGGTGTGGGTTCTTGAGTCTACCTGGGGATGCTTGGACTGGGGAGAGTCTCTTCCATGAACAGAAGGCACCATGAATAGGCACATGACTCTTGCTCCCCATTGTTTTAGGATTGTTGCCTTGGGGAGGGTCGGTGGGGGTATCCACAGAAGACCTCTTAGGAAAGAGCATGTGGGCACCCTGGAGAGACCCACCCCAACCTTTGCAGAGTCTCAGTGTCCCTTTATGTGGGTGATTCTCAGGGTGGCTCAGGGCTGCTGTTCACAGGCCAGAAGTGTGGATAATTAGAACTCCTCAGGGGTACAGAAAGTTCTTGGGTCATATTACCTTCAGGGAAGAGGATGCTCTGTGCTCTGAAGATGAATGCCTTGGGTAGTCACACTGGCTGAACTGATCTCTTGGTGGCCTCCTGAGTACCTGTCCCCAGTAAGAGACTTCCAGTTCTCTGGAGGAAAGAGCTAGGAGTGGTCACACTGTCTGCTGGTGGGGCAGGTCCATGGGACACTAGGCGACATGCAGGAAGGTAGGGTTGCAGACACAATTTGGTTAGCAGAGGATCCTGGATGAGGTGGGAGGCTCAGTAACATAGGAGATGGGGAGAGTATATACCAAGGGGCTAAGGACCCATCCATGAGGTCACAGGATGCATGTGGAAGCCTTAAGAAATGATGGCATTCTTTGCCTACAGACAAGGGGTTTATGCTCTATGCTTATGGAAGTTTATGTTTCAGGTCCCAAGTCTCACCTCTGGGCACAGTGGGACTGGGATTTGGAGCTAAGACCCACATGCTTGTTTTCTGTGCTCACATCTTCTTATTGTCCCTCAGCTGAGGCTCTTAGGCCTGGGTTCTACCGTCTACTCCTCCTGAACTTCTGAGTGCCAGAGCTTGGGTACCACATGGTGTTTGCATGTTCAAGAGGTTTCCCTGTGAATGCCCACCATGCCGTGGATGGTTGACTTTTCATGACCTGTTTTTTATCCTTTGTGTATGCTGCCCCTTCAGCCCTGTCTGGAAAACTGGGGAAGAAACACACAGAAAGCTGGTCAGGTCCTCGGAGGCTCAGATTCATGCCTGTCAAAGCTGTTTTCAAATGCCTGCCAGGTGGCCGGGCCCAGGAGCATGTTTGACAGATGCAGAAAGAAGGCTGGGCTAGGCAGGTTCAGTTCACAGATGGGAGCAAATTGCTTCTGAATGAAACACTCTAATAATTGGTAATGACTGCTGCCTGGACTGTGTTGGCTTCACTCCCAATCTGGTCAAAGTCCTGGGATGTATTTCCAAGGTTTTTGATTTGGCCAAAGTACCCTTCATTAAAATTTTTTTACTTTTTTTTAAATAAATATTTATTTTTATTTTATGTGAATTGGTGTTTTGCCTGCACGTATAACTGTATGAGGGTGTCAGATCTTGAAATTACAGACACTTGGTAGCTGCCATGTGGTTGCTGGGAATTGAACTCAAGTCCTCCAGAAGAACAATCAGTGCTCTTAACCGCTAAGCCATCCCTCCAGTCCTTTTGCTTGTTTTTATTTTATGTGATGAATGTATGCTTTTTCCATGAATGTGTGTATGTGTATCATGCACATGTGCCATAGAAGCCAGATTGGATCCCCTGGAACCAGAGTTCTGGGTGGTTGTAAACCACACGTGGATGCTGGGAATTCAACTTGGGTCCTCAATGAGAACAAGAGCTCCTACCACTGAACCATTTCTTTACCCGTGTTGCCTGCATTTGGAAGTCAGGGGGGCTTGCTGGGTCATAGTCTTTGCTGTCTCAGACTCTTCAGTCAAGCGGGAGTGAAGACTGGTGACTGGAACAGGTGGGAGACTCTGAGGTGGAGCCTAGAACCCTAATCCCATAGTGCATCTGCCTATGTCCTTCCTGGGGAGAAAGCCCGAGGGACAAATCCCTCTGTCACCCCCTGCTGACACAAGGAACTCTGTCTTTGTGTGTTTGTGTGTGTGTGTGTGTGTGTGTGTGTGTGTAGGTAGGTAGGTCAGAGGTTGATGCTAGGTGTTTTCTACCACCCCCTTTAATTATTATTATTTTTTTTGAGACAGCGTTTCTCTGTGTAACAGGCCTGGCCATCCTGGAAATCACTTTGTCGACCAGGCTGGCCTCAAACTCAAGAGATCCATCTGTCTCTGCCTCTTGAGTGCTGGGATTAAAGGCATGGACTACCACACCTGTCTGCTCCCATTATTTTTTAAAAATGCTTATTTCTTTCTATTTGCATGTATGTTCGTGTGCCTGTGTGAGTTTGTGTGTGCTTTAGATACTGGACAAAGCCAGAGGTCCTCAGATCCCCTAGAACTGGAGTTACAAGCAGTTGAAAGCCACCTAATGTGGGTGCTGGGGCCCACACTATGGTCCCTGCAAGATCAGTAAGTGCTCTTGACTGATAATCTCTTTCCAGCTCTCCATTATTTTTTTGAGACAGGGTCTCTCTCTGAGCCTAGAGGTCACTGATTCAGCTAGCCTGGGTTGCCAGCAAGGCCCAGAAATCCTCCCGAGCAGTGGGGTGAGAGGCACATACTCTTGAACACAGCTGTTTGCATAGCTGTTGGAGATCTGAACTCAGATTCTCTTGTGTTTGCAATATTTTATCTACTGAGTAATCTCTCCCAGTCTCTCTTCTGTTCTTTCTTTCTTTTCTTTTTTCTTTCTTAAAAAATATATTTTGTTTTCATTGTGTGTATGTGTTTATATGCATGAATGTATGTGCACTCTATGTATGCAGTGCCCACAGATGCCAGCGAGAGCATTAGATCCCATGGGATTGGAGTTACAGGCAGCTGTGAGCTGCCATGTGGGTGTTGGGAACTGAACCTAAAACTTATGCAGGAGCAGCCAGTGCTCTTAACTGTTGAGCCATTTCTCCAGCCCCCTTTTTGTTTTCTTAAGAAAAAAAATCTTGGGGGCTGGAAAGATGGCTCAGAGGTTAGGAGCATTGACTATTCTTTCAGAGGTCTTGAGTTCAATTCCCAGCAACCACATGGTGGCTCACAACCATCTATGATGACATCTGGTGCCCTCTTCTGTATACTGTACACATAATAAATAAATACATCTTTAAAAAAAATCTTTTAATTTGGGTATGGTGGTACACAACTTTAATTTCAGGGCTCAGGAGCCAGAGGCAGGTGGATCAGTTCAAGGTTGACCAAATCTACATGCTGAGACCTTCTATCAAAAAATTACAATTATTAATTTGTGTGTATGTTGGGGGTGGGGGCCCAAGTGCCATAGCACCTGTGTGAATGAAAGTCGGAGTTCAGCTTGCCAAGGTCTGTTCTCTTCTTGTGAGTTCCAGGGACTGAGTTGAGGTTCAGGTTTTCAGGCTTGGAGGCAAGCATCCTTACCTGCTGAGCCAGCTGATGATGCTGTGGTCAGACAACCCAGGTTCCCACTGACCATGGCGCCCTTTCTTTGCAGCTTTTCCTACTTTTCCGCCCCTCTGCCACTTGAGGTTAGGAGGGTCTTTGTTCTGCTGTCACAGGGACTTCAATCTCTATGTCCTGGGTCTTCCAGCTCTAGGATGATGCAGAAACTACACTCCACTGCTCAGGCCTATCTCTCTCCCCACCCCCAACCCGGCTCAGCGTTTTGAGCCTCTGAATCCTTGTTGGCAGGGCGGACAGCAAGCCTTTGGCTGCTCTAGTCACCACATGGTTTGCGATCAATACTTCCTGCTTTGCTCCTTCACAGGAACTCAGCCTCAGTCTGCCGCCACACGATTTCAGCCTCATGTTGGAAGGATTTGCAACAGTTGCCTTGAGTCAATTCCGCTGGGGCTTTGGTGACAAACCGCTCAGGCTGTGTGGGGTGGTTTACAGTGTGTACCAGGGCCTTTGATGGAATTACAGCTTCTGCTCTGTGCTGGCTGCCCCTCTCTCTCTCCACATGGAAAGAGCTAGAACCAGAAGGGAATGTGTGTCTGGGCAGCCGTGGCCCTGCATGCCGGCATAATGCCGTGTCTTGGCCACTGTGAGCAGCACAGCCTTGCTTGGCAGAGCTGAACCCAGAAGTGGGTGATTAACCAGAGCGCGCTGGTTTCCTGGGTTCCACATTTATTACCTAAGCAAAGGGTATTCACAGCAGGCCAGGGAATGCTAGACTCCTTCCTGGGTAGGCGAGCCTTTCGAAGGCAGCTCCGATTGCCTGTCTCCGCCCCACTTTGTCCCGGCCCTTGTCACAGGTCCATTAGGCTTTGGGTAATTTGCTGTTAGTCTTCAATTAGGACCCCCCCCCCCACCACCCAGTTCAGCTACCCGTACAAGGTATGAGGGATAGACTCTGCTCTTTACTTTGGTGGTATTATGACTGACTGGCTTGATGCTGGGGTGCAGGGCTAGAGGAGTTAGGGTCTGGTGGCTCAGACCACACAGTGGTTGGCAGAGCTGGAGGGGACATGAACCCATCAATCCCTAAATTATCTTCTCTTCTGCCACCAACCCTGTCCCCTGACTTTCCCATCTCTTCTGCTTTGTCTGGTCCAAGATGAGCTTATGTGCTTTGAGACATAGCATTCTTTTGAACCAGAAGGAAAAACATTGGAGACATATAGCCCTGTCATTCTTCAGTGGTCCAAGTTAAATTTACTATTATTATTATTATTTTTTAAAAAAAACTTTATTTATTTATTATTTATTTATTTATTTGCCTTGGTGTTTGCCTGGAACTGGAACTACAGACAGTTGTTAGCTGCCATGTGGGTGCTGGGAATCGAACCTGGGTCCTCTGGAAGAGCAGACGGTGCTCTTAACCGCTGAGCCATCTCTCCAGCCCCTACTATTATTATTTTTAAAGAATTGTTTATTCATGTATTTTATGTACATGAGTGCTCTGCCTTCATGCACACTAGAAGAAATCTGATCTTATTATCGCCACCATGTGGTCTCTGGGAATTGAACTCAGGACCTTTGCAAGAGTAGTTAAGTGCTTTTAACCTCTGAGCCATCTCTCTAGCACAATTATTATTTTTAATCAGGTGTCTGCATGTGGGTTTGTGTGCATTAGTGCAGTACCCATGAAAGCCTGAAGAGGGCATCAGATCTCTCGGAGCTGGAGCTGACAGTGGGCATTGGGTCCTCTGCAAAAGGACCCAAGTGATCTTGACTACTGCTGTCAGATTTTGCCTTCCAGATGGGATCAGAAGAAATAGGGAAGCTTGGGGTGTGGCTCAGTTGGTAGAGAGCTTACCTAGTCTTCATAAAGCCCTGGGTTTGATTCCCAGCACAGAATAAACTGGACATGGTGGTGCAAGCCTGCAATCCCAGACCTAGAGAGGTAGAGATGGAAGGATCAGGGTTCAAGGTCATCCTCAGTGCTACACTGTGAGTTGGAGACTGGCCTCAGCTATGTGAGATTCTGTCTGAGGGAGGTGGCTCAGTTGGTACAGCGCCTGCTGTAAAATGTGAGGACCTGAGTTCAGACCCTCAGCGTCCATGCAAAGGAGGGTCCCAGTGGCCTATATCTGTAAGACCAGTGCTGGGAGAATAGAGACAGGTGATTCTCAGGAGCACATTGGCCAGTCAGTCTGGCTGAATCTGGCTGAATCACCGAGCTCTAGGTTCAATGAGAGACACTGTCTGAAACAAAAGGGTGGATTCAGCAATCACAATTTTTTAAAAAATATTTATTTATTTATTATGTCTACAGTATACAGAAGAGGGTACCAGATGTCATTATAGATGGTTATAAGCCACCATGTGGTTGCTGGGAATTGAACTCAGGATCTCTGGAAGAACAGTCAGTGCTCTTAACCTCTGAGCCATCTCTCCAGCCCCAGTTTTTTTTTTTTAATTTATTTATTTATTATGTATATAGTCTACAGAAGAGGATACCAGATATCATGATAGATGGTTGTGAGCCACCATGTGGTTGCTGGGAATTGAACTCAGGACCTCTGGAAGAACAGTCAGTGCTCTTAACCTCTGAGCCATCTCTCCAGCCCAGCAATCACAATCTTGAACTCACATCAGCCAGCCCTGCACTGGGTCTGCTAAGGATGGGTCCATCCACAGTCAAGTATAGACAGAAGAGGGACTGGGGGCCTACCCCTGATATCTGGATTGTCTGATACTGATAGATTCAGGGAGTGTGGGGTTCATCGCCTCCAGTTTGGGGCTGCTGGTGACTCTCCCAGGTTCTCACTAAATTAAATGGGCCACCAAACCAGAAGTTGGGATTCTGGGAAAGGGATTGGCAGAGATGAGATGGGTAGTGATAAGGAGGAGATGGGAGAAGGTGTGGGACTGAGAGTAATTAGAATAGGTTCTATACATGTATGACATTGTCAAGTAATATAATTAACTTAAAAAAAGATGGTGGACAGGCCTGTTAGCTTATGCCTTTAATTCCAGCACTCAGGAGGCAGAGGCAGATGGATCATTGTGAATTTGAAGTTATTGGATGTTGACCTCTGGCCTTGGTAAGCATGTATATGTACACACACACACACACCCAGCACCCTAAAGAGAAGAGGGCCAAGATCAAGGACCCTAAAGAAGAGGCCCTTCCTCCCTCTCCTCCCAGCCCCCAGGAGGTAAGGCCTCATTCTTAGAGCCATTAGCTAGAGAACAGAAGACTTACCTGCGACCCTGGCCCACCACAGTGCTGTCACCAGTGGGTCACATGTCCCCTTTGCCTCTGTTCAGAGTGAATCTGGAGTGTCTGTATTCATCTAGTGATGTCCAGGAGGAGCTGGATGGGGCTTCATGACTGGCCATGGAGCTAGGGGAGCCACAGACATCCAAGGAACTCAGTGGCTAAATCCAGCCAAAGACGCCAGGGGCAAGGGGATACCTGCCAGCTGGTAGGAGAGTTTGGCCACTGACATCTGTCTAGGTACCGGGTGACATACTTTCTATTCCATCTGTATCCCAACCTCTGTATTTCCCATTAGGGCCTGATGTTGATCTCTGCTGGCAGACATGGTGGGTCCTCAGATTCCTAAGGGCTCTATCCCTCTGCTTCATCACTCTGGTGACATCCCTTCACTGCTGAGGTGGATCTGCCCACACAGAACCACTTCTGGCCAGTTCTATTAGCAGAGATGGATCTTCAGGGCTCCTGAAGATCAGGTGCAGAGCATGCCTTCCACCCATACCTCACTTGCTCTGTCCAAGCTCTCCAAGGTCTCTGCTGGTCCTCAGCTGTGGTCTGTTTAATCTTTATGTCTTCAGGTCTCCATTTATCTACCAGAGCCAGATGGTGACCTTTAGATTCTTGCTCTAGCATAGGCTGTGAATTTGGACATATCAGTTACCCTTTCTGGGTCTTTGAAAGACAGATTCTTAGAGACTCCTGCATCAGAGTGTTCTGGGAAGGTGTTTGGAAGATACTGCTGTGTGCCTGGGTTCTGGACCTTAGTACATAGTTGATGAATTTGCTTTTCTAGAAGATATTTTATTTGTTATTACTGGGCAGTAGTGGTGCACTCCTTTAATCCTGGTACTTGAGAAGCAGAGGCAGGCAGATTTCTGTGAGTTCGAGGCCAGCCTGGTCTACAGAGTAAGTTCTAGGACAGCCAGGGCTACACAGAAAAACCCTGTCCCCCCAAAACCAATAACAATAATAATACCGTATTATTATTATTTTGATTTTTTGAGACTAGGTTTACACTCTGTAGCCTTGGATGGCCTGAAACTCATAGAGATCCACCTGCCTCCTCTGCCTTCAGGGTTCTGGAATTAAAGGCATATCTCACTGCATTTAGCTTTTTTTTTTTTTAAACAATTTGTAACCAAAACTTTAATCCCAAGGATTCTCACAAACATATTACAAATGACAGCATGGAAAAGAAATCTTGCACAGTAACTCAGAGGTTCAGCTCTACAATGTACCCTTAAACTGATAGGACACTGGTCCAAATAAAGAATGTTACAAACAGCTATTTGTCCATGTACAACAATCAGTAAGGAACCCCT
>PVIH01025731.1:8793-20189 GCA_004025045.1 Sigmodon hispidus | reverse complement strand
GGGGGAAGAGACCTTGAATAAGGATATACAGGGATGGAAAAAAAAAATTCAGAGGGAAAGATGAACACAAAGAAAATATAGGTGTAGCAATCTTATTTGTATTTCTACCCTTGATAAGCCATGCTTATCATTCTTATCCTCTGTATAGTTATTGTTAACTCTTCCACATTTTAAATTCTTTTTACTGTGTTTTTTTTTTATAAATACAAAATAAAGAAGGAAAAAAAATAAGAAATAGAACATATTATTACACCAAACTAAAGGGGAAGTTTAATTAAATACTCTTTAATTTTAAGATCTAATGTTAGCAGAGGTTAAATCTTTTGCAGAATGCTAAGTGATTGTCATCACTTTAAGGACAGAAATCTTCAAATTACAAAGTAGAATTTATAGATATCTCAAGTAAGGAAATGATTATTAAAAATAACTTTTGTCTTATTGCGTGTATCTGAGTGTGTGTGTGTGTGTGAGTGTGTGTGTGTATGTACAAGTGTGTGTATGTATATGTATACCACAGCTTGTATATAGAGGTCAGAGAACATCTTTGAGGAGCCAGGTCATCTTCTTTGACTTTAATGTGTATTTAGAGATCACACTTAAGTTATCAAGACTACAGGACAAGCCCCTTTCTCCACAAAGCTAAGTATCATACCAGCACATACCCTATTTCTTAGAGCATTCACTGCATCAAATATTTATGTTTAAATTTCCTTTAATTTTGAAATTATAAGGTAGTTGCATCGTTTACCCTTTCATTTTCTTTATTGTGACACCTTCCCTATAGCTTTGCTCTTTTTCACAATAACCGATTGTGTTGCAGTGATTGGGCTACATACATATATGTATGCATACAAAATATAAATATTACTGGATTGGTCTGTATGACATTAATTGCATATATGTTCTCAGGACTGACCATTTGGTATTAAGTGAGCAGTTGGTGTGCTCTTCCCTGAGGAAAACCATTTCTCCTTCTCTCAACAATTCTTGTGTCATGTTTTTTTCTGGAGGGTTCAGGTTTTGTGGTCATTCTCCCCACCACATTGGCATGTCTGTTGCTGTTGTCCTTATTCATTTGTGCATGTTTAGATATTCAGGTATGGGTTTAACTTCTGATATAACTAAGAACTACAACTTCACAGAAAACTCCATGAACTTATTATTCTAACAAATATCTTGCCCCCTAATCTGAACTCTTCCCTGAGCCTTAGATTCGGGAATGGTTTTGCAGATTTATTCACTAGAGATGCCCTCCATGTCTCTGAATTTTGATTGTTCTGTGATTATCACAGCTATTTTGAAGAATAGTTTCCTTGCTGGGAGGTGAATGCTACAATTATATGTGGGTATAAAGACAAATCTTTACATATTGTGTAGTCAGGGCCTATGCTGATTTAGTAGTATAATAGTCATTGTAGAGTCTCCACCAATAACAATGACTTCTCTACTACTGCATACTTAGTTGAGACAGGGTTATTTTTGTTCAGTGGTTCTTGAGTTTAGTTTAGAGAGTTTTAATTACTGTCATAGTATTTCTGCCACTACTGCACCTTTAGGATTATAGTGCTGTACTTGTCATTGATGTGGTTTATAATTGCTATAGAAAGGTAGGAGTGTTGATAATCTCTACCATTTGGAAGCTTGCATGATGTGTTTTGGTATCATGAAAACTAGTCCTTAGGGAAAGGACATTCATATTGGTTCTACCTCAACGGTGTCTGTGACCTGTTTATGAAGTATATGGTTTATTTAGCCAAACAGATTCATTTTCAACACTGAGTGGTAAAAAAGTACAGAAGTTATAGGCTGCATGTTTGGGAGTCTCTTAAACAACCATGATCAACAACTCAAAAGTAAAAGCTTCTCATGTCTGATACTGGGTTTGTATGTGTGGTATTGTTCTTAGAGGAAGGAGCATAATCCCAGGTGAGATATGTTTACTAAACTATATATATCATCATAAAGATTATCAATAATATTGAAGGTTTTTTGAATAAATAGTAATACTATGAGCCTTTGTGGCTTTTCCAGACATCCTTATTGATATTTTACACACTTCTCTTCTTCCCAGATTTGTCTTGATTTTTGCCTTTTTTATTGCTTCTATTTCAATTTTTAATTCCTGAAATGTTTTGCTCACCTGTTTGTTTTGTTTTTTTTCTTTCATTGATTTGTTTATTACTTTTTTGTTCTTATTTTCTTCTCTTTGTTTAAGGGAGTTTTTAATATCCTCTTTTAAGGCTTCTATTAGCTTTTTTTTCTTCCTTTTTTATTACAATTATGAACAAAGAAGTCACAATTTTAAACCTTGTATATATTTATTCAAGGTCCCTTCCCCAAGGCTTCTATTAGCTTTATAAAGGTGTTTTTAGGGTCATTTCTTTCTGTTTCCTCTTCACTTTTGTGTTCAGATCTAGATGCTGTAGAACCACTTGCTTGTTCTGATGGTGTCATGTTGATCTTTATATTGTTGTATGTATTCTTGCACTGATGTCTGACCATTGTTTCCTCAGTTCAGTCTTGGTAAGCTCTTGGTAGGCTCTTAGTCAGTTGTTGGTCTGGGTCTTTTAGTCCACTGTGTCTCCAGCAGATCGGCCCGTCCCATGAAGTTGCAGAATTGGGCATGGAGTCTGTTTTTTGTCTCTGAGCTGGTTTTTGTAGAGTAGTAGTCTCCACTTGGCCTGAGGGGAGGGATGGCTCTCATCTCTTGATTTCATTTTTCTTTATTGCTGAACAGTATTCTATGGTGTATATGTAGCATAATTTCATATCTGCTTGTCAGCTCAAGGTCATTTAAATTTTTTCTATTTCTTACTTGCTGTAACCAAAGGACCACTGCCCATGCAGAGCTAATCCCTATGGAATAGGACTAGCAGTGCTATGAGCATATGCCAAAAGTGGTGTTATTGGGTCCTATGGCAGATTTATGTGTATCTTTTTGAGAATTCCCCATTTTGATTTCCAAACTGATTAAACCAGTTTACAGTCCAACCGTAAGTTAATCACAGTTTCTTTTTTTCTCTGTGTTAACTCAAGCACTTGGTACTTGTTTTGTGGATCTTTCCTATTTTGACTGGTGTAAGATTAAGTCTAAATTTGTTTTCATTTATGTTTACCTAATTGCTAGAATTGACTATTTTTTTTTTGAAATATTTCTTAGCCATTTTTTTCTGATTGAAGCACTGTTTTCAGGTCCCAAGACCATTTCTTATACAATAAATTGTTTTAAAACTATTTTTTTTTCAGTTCTTTATATATTCTGGATACTAATTTACAGTCAGATGCATACCTGGAAAATATTATCTCCTACTCTGAGGGCTAAGTCTTCACTCAATTCATTGTTTCTTTGACTGTATAGAGATTTTTTAATCTCATGATGTCCAACTTGTCAATTGTTAGCCTTAAGCCTTGAGCAAGAAGAGCCTCATTAAGAAAGTATTTACTTAAGCTTATATTATGAAAGCTATTGCCTATGTTTTCTTTTTTATTATGAATAAAGTCATATTTTTTATCCATGCATCCCCTTGTTCAAACTATCTTCCCCCTCCCACCCATTCAGTGACTGGGGTGTTTTCTTTTAGTACTTTCAGTGTTTTAGGTTCCAGGTTGATATATTTGACCCATTTGGAATTATAATTTGTACAGATGATAGATGTTCATTTAATTTTAGTGCTCTAGAAGATTTAGAGATCTAGAAGATCTCCGTTTTTCTAAAACCATGTTTTCATGATGCTGTCTGTTGTCAACATTAAGTTTTGGGTTAATCTAGAAATTTATCTAGTTCATGTAGGTTTTCAATCTTACTGGAACACATTTTTTTTCTATTTTTTAAACATTCCCCTTCAATATTCTGAGCCTGTTGTTGTCTGTAGTAATGTTTCCCTGCCATTTCTGATACCTTTAATTTGAGTGCTCTCATTCTTTGGGTTACTTGAGCCAAGTATCTGTTCTTATTGTTCATCTTCTTAAAGAATCAGCTTTTAGGTTGGTTAGTTCTTCATATGGTTTTTTAATTTCAATTTTATTGACTTCTGCACAGATTTTATTATTTATTGCCATCCCTTCTGTTTGTATTTGCTTTTCTTGTTTTTCCAAGTTTTGAGCTGCATCTTTAAGCTACTTATTTGTGTTCCATTTGATTTCTTAATGTAGAAACTTAAAGCTATAAATTATGCTTATACCTTTCAATGTATTCCAGTTGTTGTGTTGTGTTTTCATTTTCATATAGTTTTTAAAAAGTTTTTATTCTTTTTCTAATTTTTTTTGTCATTCAATATTGAGTTCTTGTCAATTTTGAGCAACATTGTATTGGGATCATACAGGACATGTAGAGGTATTTCAATGTGTTTGATTTTACAAATGTGTTTTGTGTTCTAAGATTTGAACTATTTTAGAAAAACTTCCACATTTCTAAGAGTAGAATCTATTTTTTTTGAGTTTGTGAGGTATGCTATGCAGCTTTCTGTTATATCTAGTTGATTCATGATGTCAATTAATTTTGATCTCTCTATTTCTGTCCAAATGAGCTGTCTCTTGAAAAAAGTAGGGTATTAAATTCTGCTACTATTTGTAGGTTATTGTTACTGTGTCTTTAAATTTAGTTTTATAATTTTATAAAATTGGTTGTCACAAAGTTGGTGCATATAAATTTAGACTTGTAATGTCCTCTTGATTATCTGTTGCCTTGACTAGGATGTAGAGTTTCTTTTTACTCTTTTTCATTTAGTTTTAAAATCTCTTTTGTCAGATATTATAATAGAGATGTATACTTGCTTCCAATACATAAGGGATTGTAGTACTATTGTCCATTTTTATTCTAACATGGCATCTATCTTTTAAAGGTATGTTTCTTGTAGCGAATAGGAAGATAAATTTTGCTTTTTGATTCATTCATCCAGTCCATGTTTTTTAAAAAAGAATTGAGGCTGTTAATGTTTACTGGTACTGTAGAAATTTTTGCCAGTTGTGGTCATCATTCCGTTGAATTTAGAGTTATTGTCTGTGTTCTCATTTTAATTTTTAATAGTTATGTCTTATTAATTTTTTCACCATCTCTCAGCTGTGCTTATTCCTCTCTTCAGTCTAAAACATTACTACATATATTTTCCTATTATTTGCTGTATATAAATTTATAGGCTGCTTATATCATGATTAACTCATACAACTAGGTCATTCAGGACTTAATGTGCTTTGTTCTATGCTTTCCTAAATCCCACAGATTTCACTGAGAAAACAGCATTTATCATCATGGTCTTTCTTTTTATTTGCCTTGTGTGTGTGTGTGTGTTTTTCCTTCTTGAAACTCTCAACACACTTTTTTTTTGTTTTTAACTTATAATAAAAATTTATTTTTAAAATATTTTTGTTAGTATTTAATTATGATATACTGTGGGGATTTTCTTTTCTGGTCTTTTCTATTGATATATTCTGTGCTTCTTTTTTTTTAGAGTAGCATATATTTTTATTTCAATTTCAAAGTAAACTCATTTATAAAATTCATAGGTTGGGTTGATCCAGCAGCATATTTTTATTTTTTAAATTATGAATAAAGTCAGATTTTCTATTCATGTATATTCTTGTTAAAGGTCCCTTACCCATCCTACCCCCTCCAGTCACTCTCTCTTCTCCACATCACCCCATCTCCTCCCCAGCAAGGTCAGGAGGTCACAAGGTCCCAATATGACTTAGTTCAGCATCCATTCCTGGCAGATCCCGTTCCCTCACCCCAACTTCAAGACTAGGTCAGGTGTTCCTCTAAAGGGAGTGGCATCCAAGGTGCCAGTCCAAGGTGGTTCAGATCCCAAGCTGTTCAGTGTTTGTGGTTTGCAGCTTGGACACGCTTTGCTTTTTGGTTTTTTGTTTAAGTTCACTAATGAAGGAGTACATTCTCTGCTTATCTTTCTGGGTTTGTGATACCTCGCTCAGCAGTATATTCTCCAAATCCATCCATTTGCCTGCAAATTTGAGGATATCATTTTTTCTTACTGCTGAGTAGTACTCCATTGTGTAGATGTACCACAGTTTGTTAATCCATTTTTCAGTTGAGGGACATTTAGGTTGTTTCCAGGTTCTTGCTAATACGAATAATGCTGCAATGAATATAGTTGAGCTAATGCCTTTGGAATGTGACTGTGCATTTTTAGTATATACACCCAAAAGTGGTATTGCTGGATCCTTGGGGAGATTGATACCCAGTTTTCTGAAAAACTGCCATACTGCATTCCAGAGTGGCTGAACAAGCTTACACTCCCCCCCAACAATTGAGAAATGTTCCTCTTGCTCCCCAACCTCTCCAGCATAGGCTGTCATCTGTGTCTTTTTGTTTCTTTATTTATTTTGTATTTATCAAGAAAAACAGTAAAATGAATTTAAAATGCTGATAAGTTAACAATAACTATAAAGAAGATAAAAATCATAAGCATGACTTATCAAGGGTGATAATGCAAATAAGATTACTACACATATATTTACTTTGTGTTCAGCTTTCCTTCTGAATTATTTTTTCCATCCCTGTATATCCCCATTCAAGGTCCCTTCCCCCTCCCACCACATCAGGTCATTTTTTATCTGTGTCTTTTATCTTAGTCAATTTGGCAGGTGTAAGGTGGTATCTCAATGTTGTTTTGATTTCCATCAGCATTTTTAATCACATGTCTTTTAATAGCTTTTACTGTTTTATTTGCAGTCAAAAAAAACCTTAGAGACAAGACAATAACATACAGCATCCAAACATTCATTTTAATTACCATATTAGGTGGTTTATTGTTATTTTTATACTGTATTTCTTTTCTTATTTTTTAATGGTTTTTGAAAATTAATATCAAATTTTATATAAAAAAGCAAAATATTCAGAATAGATATAACACCCCATCTTTGACTGTAGAAGGGTTGCTAGCAGAAATTTGTGGAGGCCATAGTGAATCCATGGGCATTAGTTGTGACCTACTGTGCTTTCTTTATCTGAAGCTAAGCCTAACCTGGCTTGAGGAGCTTTAGATTTTATTATTTATGTTTCATGCATCTTAGAAAAAAGAGAAGTTTTATTTTTGTGCTTCTTTTATATGCTTGTATATACCTTTCTTTTGTTTTAGTAACTTTTCCTCTCTGAAACTTATTGCACAACTGGTCTATGACATTGACCTGAAATACTTCTCTATCATCTATTTCAAAAATTTAAAGTTTTGTTTTTCTCTTAGTGTTCCTCATTTTTTTTATTGTTTTAATTCTTCAGATTTATTGGTGATTTTTAGCCTCTATTTTATCTTTGAGTCATAACATTTGGCCTTCTGCTAAATATGTTTGACTTGTAAGTCTTTCCTTTGTGTTTCTAGCTGACTATTTTTTCACTCCTGCCTTTATTTCAGTTTGAGACTTATTCACTGTTTATATCTTTTTATTGAATTCAATAAATAACTTTTGAATTTACTTCTTCATGTACTTCAATCTTTTATTTTATTTTATGTTTTTTTTTTACCATAACCAAGACAATAGTTTTTCTCTAGTTATTTCTTCTTCATTTTATTGAACTGTTTTTGTGTCTTCCTTAAATTACTCTCTGAAGTTAACAAATGTTCTTTCATATTCTGCGTCCTGAATTTTATTAGGTAATTCTTATTGGCAAATATTTCTTTAAGACACTAGTACTAATGTTTTGAAATAAATACACTGGATAGATTTTTCTTATTGATAATATTTGTGCATTGTATTTTTGTTACTTATAATATTTCCTTACAAAATGTAGGCTGGCACAAAAGAAAACATAGAAGTTAAAATGACTTGTGTGAAATGAAATCAAATGGACAGGAAGACCTGGGATGGTGTACAGTATTGTGGGTTCTCACTGATTCCTGGAATTTGGGCCTGCATCTGGCTGGATGCAGAGTTTAGATGTTTCACAGAAGGGATCTTGTAGGCATGAAGATAAGAAGGTTACTGAGGGAAACCTACTGGCAAGTTGAGAAACCTGCAAGTTATTCAAATTGGGTGGGAGTTGATTATGTTAAAACTTATGTTGGCTTAAGTTTGCAGCCTTTACAATCAAATGAATTTCTACAGTTAACGTATTAACAACTAAATGTTCAAAAAACACAATAATGTACATAATCCATAGTATGCATTTTCCATCTTTACATGGCTTATTTCTTTTATAATACTTTTGCTGTCTTTTTAAAGAGTTTAGTTTTAAACTATTTCTTTATATAACTGCCTATACTCATTTTTTCTCTTCCAAGCCTACAGATATGTTTACACAAATTATGATTCATCTAGAGATTTTTTCCATCCAATTCTTTCCTTATTGAATGTGTATTAACCTTTTATCTTTCTAAGCAAAAGCCTAAATCTGCCATATCCCTTCCTGTTGGAGCTTGTGCTAATAGCCCACAAACAATAGCTTTGACAATTCTTTCTCTGTATTGCAGCCTGTGGGAGATAATGCAGAAATCTTCCATTCCCCTTACCTCATGATAGCTGGCAACCAGCTCCATACTGCAGGGAGCTGTCTAAAGAACGTGTCTCTGCACTGCTGCTGGCATGAGTCTTTGAAACTAGGAAATCTATTGTAGCTCTGTTCATATACATTTAGAATCTTGCCTACTACTGTACTGCATATTTCTCTGAGCACAATGTAATGACAGTACTCATGCACTCACCTACCATGAGTTTTATGAATCTTCAGTGCCAGCCATGAGTTTTAACTTGTTGAGTAACTGACCAAATGAGGCTGATATGCAAACCTCCAAG
The DNA here is from genome assembly GCA_004025045.1 of Sigmodon hispidus. Classification (NCBI taxonomy): domain Eukaryota; kingdom Metazoa; phylum Chordata; class Mammalia; order Rodentia; family Cricetidae; genus Sigmodon; species Sigmodon hispidus. The sequence goes on along the minus strand of PVIH01025731.1, from coordinate 11,447 downwards.
CATCACAGACTATTGCCAAGAATTTTAGTTACCCTCCACAGCCTACTGTAAAGTTGTATTGCTGAAATCATCATTTACATATGTTATCAAATATGTATAAGTCAAGTTGGTACCTAACAAGATGGCTTACCTTACTGATTAGCATTTATAGTATGAGAAGTTACTTTGTATGGTACTGGAAGACAAAGGCAAATATCAATATATTCCAAGTACAAACACTGCAACCTATAGCAGCAATCTGCCTGCAAGATAGACAGGTAAAAGTGTGACAAATGTTACTATTGGAACCTACCACATTCTGACTGGTGTTAAGGTTTCATGAGATAGAACTCATATCTGACACTTCAAATATAGCCAAGACCTGACACTAGATTAGTCATTAGCATAGGTAAAATGTAATAATATTATTATGTTATATGTTATTATATTATATTATTATGTTATAAAGAAATGTAGCAATAAAATGAGATTTTTATAGCATGTAGCTATACACACAAAACCTCACAGTTTTAGGAGAGGTTTCCTCTGTAAGTACATAAGAAGAAAACAGAGTCTCACAACTGTACAATGTTTCAAAAGTGATAGCTTTTGGAGAACTAAGGCCTAAATGGAGTCTCATAATCAAAGCTCTCCACTCAGGTTTTAGAGATTTATGTAGAAGAGGAGGTATGAAAAAAGTAAGACTCATCATTCTTGGATAATTCCAAAGAAATTGTCTTCCAGATACAGAAGAACTGAGGTGTATATAAATTCACAGAGACTGTGGCTACATGCAGAAAACCTGAACATATCCTGGCATACAGGTTGTAGTACTCAACAGAGAAGAGAAGAATGGCTGATTCCAAGAACTAAGAAAATATTTATAATGAATAATCAGTAACAAAGAAAAAGTGTTTCCCCAGTGGTGAATTATTGAACACACTAACCACACTTCAGGGCAGGTCCCATGCCACTCATTAGACAGTCAATAAAAAATGAAGTCAATGGTATTTTGATAGAACTCAATGGTAAATTTTGTCTCATTTTGCTGTGTTAGGAATTTTATTTTTTCTTGTTTCTGTTCAATTTGATAACTGCTTTTGTGAAGAGAGAGAGAAAAAATGTGCATGCGTGTGCTTCTTGTGTTAGAAAGAGAGAAAATAAGAAAAAGAACATAAAATTAGGTGGTGTTGTAGTTAAGATCAATTACCATAAGGAAATATCTTGGCCACTCAAAATTTATGAAGGAAAACATTTAATTTGGCTGACTTACATTTTTAGAAGTTAGGACATTACCATCATGGCAGGATACATAATAAGATTCAGGCAGGAATGATGTTAGAAAAAGAGATGAGAATTCTTCTACAGCTTGAAATACAGGCATCAAAAAGTGAACTAAGCTAGGCATAGCTGGGGCAGAGAACAGGTCAAGCCTGACCCAACAGTAACACACTTCCTCAAATAAGGTCACAATTGTTAAACAGGGTCGTACCTCCTCATAGTGCCACTCCCTATTAGCATGTGGGGGCCAGTTTCATTCAAACCAACACAAGTGAGTAGGAAAAAAATTTTTTAAATGACAAAAGCACAGGTCGGTAAATAAGGGAAAAGTAGTTAGTGTGGTCACAGACGTGATTAAATATCAGGATGGGGGAATGGAATTTGAACAAGGGGATACATGGATACAAAAAATGAGACTTTATTCATAATAAAAAAGGAAAAAAAGAAAAAAATAAACAAAAACCCTTAACTATAAAAAAATCCTAAAAAATCCTTTGTGAATACGTTTGAATCCCAAAAATAGTGACACAAATAATTTCAGAATTTTCTATGCAGTTTCCTTCTTCGTTTGTTTTTCAAATTTTACAATCCAATCTGTTTTCCCTTCCTCCCCACTTTGATTCTCCCTACCTGCATGGTGACCCATTTACTGTTCCACTGTTTCTCTTCTGATACATCCAATTTCCCATGGTCATCAGTCGCCCATGGTATATCAAGTTTCAATGAGGCTAGGAACCTATTCTATTAATGCTGTATGAAGCAAGGAGGAAAAAAGTATTCTAAAGGCAGGCAACATATTAATAGATATCCCCTTCTGCCACTGTTAAAAGTCCCACAAGAAGACCAAGATACACATCTAACAAAAATGTGGGGTACCCAAATCAGTCTTTTGTATGATCCCTGGTTGGTGTTTTGGTCTCTGTGAGCCTCTATGATCCAAGGTTATTTTGTCTGTGGGTATTCATGTTGTACCCTGACACACTGTATCTTACAATCCTTTCTCTTCTTCTCCAAGATTCTGGAAATTCTGCCTATTATTTGGCTGAGGATCTCTGCATCTGTTTCCGTCAATTTCTGGGTAAAACCTCTCTGATGATTGTTAGGCTAGGCATCAATGTTTCTGGGACTGTGGTTTGTAACATGGTTCTCATTTCCAGCTAGTTCATTTTTGTTTTTATATGAGGTTGAGTATTGTTCTTTCAGTTTTTATAAAACAATTGCAAAACAAATATGATGAGAATTGCACTGAATCTGCAGATTTTTTCCAATTTTTCTTTTTATTATGAATAAAGAAGTCACATTTTCTAACTTTGTATATACTTATTCAAGGTCCCTTCCCCCTCCCACCACATCAGGTCATTCTCTCTTCTCCACATCTCCCCATTCCCCCCCCC
>PVIH01025730.1:0-20089 GCA_004025045.1 Sigmodon hispidus | reverse complement strand
AGGGATGAAAAAAAAAATTCAGAGGGAAAGATGAACACAAAGAAAATATAGGTGTAGCAATCTTATTTGTATGTCTACCCTTGATAAGCCATGCTTATCATTCTTATCCTCTATATAGTTATTGTTAACTCTTCCACATTTTAAATTCTTTTTACTGTGTTTTTTTTTAATAAATACAAAATAAAGGAAAAAAAAAGAAGATTATTGAAGCCTTAAAAGAGGATATAAAAAATTTCCTAAAAGAAATAGAAGAAAATACAAACAAAAATTGGAATAGATTAATAAATGCTTGAAAGAAAACAAAGAAAATGAAAACCAAAAAATGAAAGAAACATTCCAGGCACTAAAAATTGAAATAGAAGCAATAAAAATGGCACAAAAAGAGGCAAAGGTGAAAATAGAAAATCTGAAGAAAAGTACTCGAACTACAGATACAAGCAAAACCAACAGAATCCAAGAGATGGAAGAGAGAATCTCTGGAGTGGAAGAGTCAATAGTCTTGGCTCATCAGTCAAAGAAAATACTAAAACCAAAAAGGCCAATACACAAAATGTTCAGGAAATTTGGGACACCATGAAAAGACATAACCTGAGATTATTAGGAATAGAAGAAGGAGAAGAATACCAGCTCAAAGGCACAGATAATGTATTCAACAAAATCATAGAAGAAAACTTTTCTAACTTAAAGAAGAAAATGCCTATAAAGATACAAGAAGCTTACAGAACACCAAATAGATTTGATCTCACAAAAAAGTCTGCTCACCACATAATAATCAAGCCATAAAACATGCAGAACAAAGAAAAAATTTTAAGAGCTGCAAAAGAAAAGGGCCAACTTACCAATAAAGGCAGACACATCAGAATAAGACCTGAGTATTCAGTAAAAACAATGAAAACAAGAAGGTCATGGTCAGAAGTTATACAGACATTAAAAGAGCATGGCTGCCAAAATAGACTGCTATATCCAGCAAAAGTATCAATCACCATAGATGGAATAAACAAGATATATCATGAGAAAGTCAGACTTAAACAATACCTATCTACAAATCTGGCCCTTCAGAAGCATTAGAGAAAAAACTCCAACCTAAGGCTCCCAGAAACACCCATGAAACCACTAACAATTGATAGTCCCACAGAGGAAAACCCAGAGAAAGAAAATACGTACAAGCTACCACCAAAAATAACAGGAGATATCAATCAATACTCACTAATATCCCTTAATATCAATGGACTCAATTCACCTATAAAAAATACACACTAACACAATGGATACAAAAACAGAAAACATCCTAATGATGAATACAAGGAACACACCTCACAGGCTCAGAGTAATGGGTGGGAAAAAATGGCCCTAAGAAACAAGCTGGTGTTGCCATCCTAATATCTAATAAAGTAGACTTCAAACTAAAATCAATTAAAAGAGACCAGATGGACATTACTTATTCATCTCAGGAAAAATTGACCAAGATGAGATTTCAATCCTGAATATTTATGCCCCTAATATAAGAGCACCTATCTATGTAAAAGAAATACTACTATAGCTGAAATCCCACATCAATTCTCATACCCTAATAGTGGGAGACCAACACCCTACTTTCACCCCTGGATAGGTCAACCAGACAGAGATTGAACAGAAAAATAAGGAGTCTAACAGAGGTTATGATGCAAGTGGATTTAATAGATATTTACAGAAGCTTCCACCTAAATGCAAAGGAATACACATATTTCTCAGCACCACATGGAACTTTCTCTAAAATTGACCACATAATTGGTCATAAAGCAAATATCAACAGATACAAAAAAATGGAAATAATCCCTTGTATCATATCAGATCATCAGGGCCTAAAGTTAGAGTTTAACAAGATCAAAAATCACAGAAAGCCTACCAACTCAAGAAAACTAAACATCATACAAATGAACCACCTCTGGGTCAAGGAAGAAATTAAGAAAGAAATTATAGTTTCCTAGAATTTAATGAAAATGAATCCACAACATACCCAAAATTGTGGGACACAATGAAAGCAGTCTTAAGAGGAAAATTCATAGTGCTAGATGCCTATAAGAAAAACCTAGAGAAATCTCACACTAGAGAATTAGCAGCACAGTTGAAAGTCTTAGAACAATTAGAAGCAAACTCACCTAGAAGGAGTAGACTGTAGGAATAATCAAAATTAGAGCTGAAGTCAATACAATTGAAACAAAAAAAATAGAAAGAATCAATGAATCAAAGAGTTTAGCACTGTAACAGGACACAAGATTAACTCAAAGAAATCAGCAGCCCTCCTATATAGTAAAGACAAACAGTTCATGTCATTTCTATGCCTGAGAAAAAATTTATGGTCCAGGCCAAGCATTTACACTGATTGGTCTCTGTGACTTTACTAGCCTGAGGAAAATGGTATGACTTCATGTGTTAGAGAATGGATTGAGCCCAGAAATGTAACATATAATTGTCCAGAGTTTGGATAAGGAAGAGGGGCCAACACCAATATAATGGGAAAAGAGAAAGAGGAATGAATATATACGAATGAGAATGTGTAAGACCAGCAGCAATATAGGTATAAAGCTGTGCAGAATATGTGTGAGTGCTAAAAGAGAGATGAAGAAGAAGCCTAAAGAAATGGTGAGACACGTGTGAGAAAATGGATGGATGAGAGAGTGAGTGAGCAAAGAGTGAGTGAATAATATAGAAGAAGCATATGTATGTGAATAAATAAGTCAGATATAAAGCTGCATGAAAGATCTGTTGTTAAGTATGTATATGAACTGTGCAAAAACTGTATGAGTATGAGAGTGTGTAAGAACAATGTAAAATGTTATATGGTAAGAGAGCTGTGTATGTGAGATGAATAGCTATGGCTGTGTGAAGATTTGTAGGTAGAGGTAAGGAAGATGAAACTGTATAAAAGCAGTTGTAGAAGAAAAATGTAGGTAAAAAATGTGTAGACATGCAAAAATATATGTAATTTTGTAATACAGATGTAAGTTCATATGTATGTAAGGAAAGATATGTAGTTGTGTGTATAGAATGCAGAAGTGGGCTGTCCTTTCTCCCCTTATCTATTCAACATAGTCCTCAAATTTTAGCCAAGGCAATTAGACAACAAAAGGAGATTAAGGGGATACAAATTGAAAAAGAAGACGTGAAACTACCTCTATTTGCAGATGATATGACTGTATACATAAGTGACCCACAAAATTCTATCAAGGAACTTCTACAGCTGATAAACTTCTTCAGCAATGTAGCAGGATACAAGAGTAACTGAAAAAAAATCAGTAGCCCTTCTATACTAAAGACAAACAGGCTGAAAAAGAAATAAGGGAAACATCACTCTTGATAATAGCTGCAAATACCTTTGAATACCTTAGGGTAACTGTAACAAAAGAAGTAACAGATCTATTTGACAAAAACTTTAAATCACTGAAGAAAGAAATTAAAGAGGATATCAGAAAATGGAAAGCTCTCCCATGTTCCTGGATAGGTAGGATCAACATAGTAAAAATGGCAATTCTACCAAAAGCAATCTACAGATTCAATGCAATTCCCATCAAAGTTCAAACACGATTTTTTACAGACACTCAACTTCATTTGGAATAACAGGAAAGCCAGGATTGCCAAAACAATTTTGCTCAGCAAAAGAATCTCAGGAGGCATCACTATCCCCAACTTTAAGTTTTGGTATAGAGCTACAGTAATAAAAACAGCCTGGTACTGGCAAAGAAAGACTTGTGGATCAACTGAATCATATTGAAGATCCCGACATTAACCTAAAAACCTTTGAACACCTGATCTTTGACAAAGAGACCCAAAACATTCAATAGAAAAAAAGATAGTATATTTAACAAATTATATTGGCATAGCTGGTTGGCAGTGTATAGAAAACTGCAAATAGATCCAAGCCTATCACCCTACACAAAACTCAAATCAAAGTAGATCAAAACCTCAACATAAAACCATCTACACTGAACTTGATAGAAAAAAAAATTGGAAAATACCCTCCAATGCATTGGCATAGGTGACCACTTCCTAAATATAACACCAGTAGCACAGACATAAGAACAACATTCAATAAGTGGGATCTCCTGAAACTGTGAAGTTTCTGTAAGGCAAAGGACACAGTCAATAAAACAAAACAACAGTCTACAGAATGGGAAAAGATTTTCACCAACCCTACAAGTGACAGAGGACTGATCTCTAAAATATATAGAGAACTCAAGAAACTATAGCCCCAAACTATAGCCCTTGAATAATCCAATCAAAAAATGGAGTTCAGAACTAAAAAGGGAGTTCTCAGCAGAATTACAAATGGCTGAAAAACACTTGAAAAAAATGCTCAACATCTTTAGCCATCAGAGAAATGCAAATCAAAACAACTTTGAGATACCACCTTACACCTGTCAGAATGGCTAAGATCAAAAACACATATGACAGCCTATGCTGGAGAGGATGCAGAGCAAGGGAACACTCCTCCATTGTTGGTGGGAGTATAAGCTTGTTCAGCCACTCTGGAATGCATTATGGTGGTTTCTCAGAAAACTAGGATTCCATGTCCCCAAGAATCCAGCAATACCACTATTGGGTATCTACCCTAAAGACGCACGTGTTCATAGCAGCATTATTCATAATAGCAAGAGCTTGGAAACAACCTAGATGCCCCTCAGCTGAAGAATGGATTAACATGTGGTACATCTACACAATGGAGTACTACACAGCAGTAATAATAAATGATATGCTAAAATTTGCAGGCAAATGGATGGATTTGGAGAATAACCTCCTGAGCAAAGTCTCACAAACCCAGAAGGAAAAGCAGGGGATGTGCTCACTCATTAGTGAATTTTAAGCAAAAATATTCTTTTTCATTGAAAGATGATGGATGAATAAAGTGACTTAAAACACACACATGTACAAAACAAAACAAAACAAAACAAACCTTCTGGTTTGTCTGTAGAAGGGGTTGCTTAGCAGAAACTTTTGGTGGCCATAGTCCATCTGTGGGCATTAGCTGTGACCTACTATGCTTTCTTTATTTGCACTTGAGCCTAACCTGGCTTGAGAAGTTTTAGATTTTGTTTAATATGTCATGTGTTTTAGAGTAAAGAGAAGTTTTATTACATTGAGGGGTTTTGTTATCTATTCTGAATGTTTTACTTTTTATATAATGTTTGATATTGATTTTCAAAAAACAATAAAAATTTAAAAAATTCTTAGACGTGATCAGTGTGTAACAGTACTTATTTCCAGATGACTGGTATAAGGAGACAATAAATTCTTGATATTTAATTTGTCCTCTGGTCTCTGCTAATGTACGTGAATAAAATAAAAGTAACATTTAAAATAATGCAGAAGTGTGGAGATATGTAGCTGAATGGAAACAGAAAAAGTCAAAGACCATTTTTAAACTGAAGTAAAAGAGTAAGTTACCATGGGAAGGAATGCATGTTTCCTTATTTTATCAGTCAGTTAGAGATTTTTTTTCTTAATTTATCCTCAGATATAAAACTGTGTCTTATCCAGTCCCTTCACTACTCTGAAGCATTCCTTTAATTACTCTGCAGTGGATCATAGGAGCTGGCCTTCCACGGTCCACTTTAGAGAATTCCCCCCAACATTATAGTTGCTCTAAGCATACTATTGACATTACAAATTATGCTATCTGGGTAAAAAAATAAATTTTCTAATAAAAATATTGTCCTTACTTAAAAAAGAAAAGTATCTCATGAAGTGAAGGACCTCTAGCTTATTTTCAACAACTAAAGAAGTTAGAAGTGAGGCATGAGAATAGCAGTTTTCACATCTTTAGAATAAATACTTTCAGGTAAAGAGAGCAACAAGATCTTGTTTCTATGGCTTTAAAATTTTAAATATTTTATTTTGTTAAGTAGTTGTTTATAATAGCTAATGACTAATTTACTTCAGTAAAAATATAAAGTAGGCTAATATTTTGAGTTTAATTGGCATATATCTGACAGCTAATTGGAAAGTTCACTTCTGTGAAGACTTTATTCATCATTCTGTACTATAAGCACATGTGCCACAATTCTGTAGTGAAATTATTTTGCAAATGAGCTATTGCTGCATGAAAGATTGGCTTTAAAACTCAATTCAATGCTATATTAGTGAAGTCCCTTCCTAAGGGACTGGAGTTATGAAGCAAACAGGAATTCAATAATGTATGAAGGAAAATAACGTTTCTATATGATGTGAGTTTTAATAAGGCTAAATTGACTAATAAAAACTGGATATTCATAGCTATGGGTTGGTTTTATTTTTTTGCATCAATTGTTTAGTATAGAATTTTCTAGAGCAAACTCCTGACTCATTCTTTTCTTCTGTCCAAAATGTGTGTCTCTATGACCAGAGTTGATGAGAGGACCTTCACCCTAAGAAGATAAATGAAGCTAGGTAATGCCATCTGATGATTATAGATTATAGGCTTTAGGGATGCCTAGTTTTCTTGTAGATTTTAAGCTAGTAGTTAAACAAAAAGTTCCTATCTACTTTGAAAAAAATCTTGAAAGTAAGATTCTGAATAATTTGATGTAAAATCTGGAAAATCAATTGAAATGGCTTTTATTAGTTATAATAATAAATTACTCGCTTTTTACATGTGATTTACATTATTCTCATATTTTATGGGTTGGCTAGTTCTTTCATTGGTGTGACAGAAGGTAGAGTCATTCCAGGTAAAGTACCCATCAGATTGGCCTTCAGGCAAGCATGTGAGCCATTTTCTTGACTGATGATTTAAACAAAAGGACCGAGCCCACTGTGAGAAGTGCCATCCCTGGGCTGGTGGTCCTGGCATATATGAGAAAAAAGCTGAGAAAACCAAGAAGAACAAGCCAAAAGACAGCATTCCTCCATGACTTTTGCTTTAGTGCCTGCTTTGAACTTCTGCCTTGCCTTACTACAGTGGACTATGGCCTAGGATAAATAAGCCAAATAAACCTTTTTCTTCAAAGTTGCTTTTGATCCTGGTTTTTATTACAGCAACAGAAAAATATAAGCTATCACTTTTCTCACTAATTAATGAGAAAATCTTATATGTGTATATATATTATTTAGAATAAAGCCATGATTTTACATTTCTAAATGTGTTATTTAATCAGCAATGAATAACAAAACTAGAAAATAGAAAATGATAGAATCGACATTTCTCATGGCTTTGAAATTCATAATGAATTAGTGGGTATAGGCACAAGTGACCAATTGTTGCAACACTGCACACAAAGAGATCATAAGCCAATGTGACCCAAAGACAAGAATAAAAGACACTGTATGTGAAGCAGTTTTGCTAAAAAATATTGGCTATGCACCTGATGACATATGGGACTGAATAAATCAAGGTTTAAAATTATTTGTAGTACTAAAATCAAAATGACAATTTTCTTTCATTTCATTTTTGTCCCTTTCTGTCAATGCTATCAATGTATGGCTAACATCGTTTTTTTCTTAAAGGTTTTAGTGGCATGTCCCTAGTGGCATATAATGTATGTCTTGGCTTGACATCATCAAATAAGAGTTTCTCTTCTCTATTAGTTTCTAGGTAATTGAACCTTTATTTCTGACATCTGCTTACACGGTTTGCTGTATCTATGGCACATACTCTGTCTCTTGAGACCGACTTCAGTGTCACTGATGCTCTGATTTAGTCAGAGAAGTTTCCAAAGTGTGAAATCTGAGCTGTTTTCTTTAGCAGTCTGCCTTCAATGTATCGCTTTCCTCTCACACATTCAATGATTAGCAAGAAGAAAACATTTTACACCTTTAACACTTCCCTTAGAAGCCTCAACTAAATATCCAGACTTACTACTAACAAGCTCAGCTTGTCATACCTCAGAACCCAACCCTATATAGCAGCCTGCTAGCAAGTTCTATCTCCACAAATGTTTGAAAATGTTGGCAAAGTATTGAGAGGAGAAGACAAATGAACAAGGAAGAAAGAACAAAAGCATATCAACTTCCTCTTACTACCAAATACTTTAACTTTTGGTCTGTAAAGTCTAAGGATACAAATATTCTACCTATAGAATCTAATGAGATGGAATGAAGAGGAGTAATAGAAGGGCCAATGGTGTCCAGCAATTGTGGCTCATCTCCTGAGCCTTCCACATGCTTCTTTCTAAGCAACCTGTTTCTGACTTGGTTATTCTTTATGGTGATGTCTCTTTTCTACCATGTTATTTCTTTCATTGTGAATCATTAATGAAAGGATCACTATCACATGCTCCTAAACTAATGTTTATTTTAAAGTCCCTCTAGCCCTTTTCTCCTATCAGTTCCTCAGTGTTCTCTCACCCTCTGCTTCCTCCCCAATTCTACAACCTTTTCCACATGGTTAAGATCTGTGATGGTAGCATTCCACTCTTAGAACCAAAATCTGTATTAATCTTTATTGCTGCTGCATTAATTTGAAGCTACTACAGATTTATGATCTTTCAATCTGTATGTTAAAAATCCTGCACAGATCCTAGTGAAACAAATTTGTCTCCTTTCTGAAGTTTTCATAAGAGAACTCATTCACTCACCCTCTCCAGCCAAGGTTGGTTGTTGGCTGATAAGACTCATCTGTTTCTGAAATCTGGCATCAGCCTTTTCCTATTATCATTATGTTACTTATCAGGTCCCAGTCTTTCCTATATTTTGAGGATTCCAGATTATTGTTCCATGGATTCAGTCACCTAAACCATTACCTAAAACTATGAAAATACTGGAAGTGGGCTGGGGAGACAGCTCAGCCAGTAAAGTGCTTGTGTCCCTTGATCAGTCATGCCAAGACCAATCAACAGTCCACAATATGGACAGACACTTCAGCAGCTTTCCTTGCTTTTGACTTTAAAATGTGGAGAAATTAAAACCTTCCATTCTAGCCAAGAAAATCTGAAAATAGTAAAGCATGAGGTACATAACAAAATAATAAATAGAACCAAACTGAGCCCAGAAAAAGTAGAAGGAAAAAAACATCCTTCCTGTTTCTTACTTCGTAGTTTTCAAAATTCAAGCATATTTTGTGGAGATGGACCGATGTCTTACCAGTTATAAACCCTGGTTTCATTAGAGGACCTGGGTTCAGATCCTAGCACCCAAGTGGGACAAAAAACAACCGACCAGACAAATACAAACAAACAAAAAAGAAACCAAACCAAACCAATACAACAGTAACAAAAAATACATTGACATACACCCAGAAAATATAAAGGAAATGTAGAGATGATGATTAAGAAAAATAAACAGAAAAACTCTTAGAGTTTAGAAATATGAGTTCAAATACAATTTTTGAAAAAAAAAAAAAAAAAACAAACCTTTCGAATGGTGAAAGTTAAGAAGTCTCAGAAAATACCAGACAAAAGAAGATCAGTTCAAGTAGTTAAGCTTCTTATCATTTTTCCAAGGGAATGCTGACAAAATAGAGTTGAAAACATTAACAATGGATAACATATTAAACTAAACTCCTAGAATGAATGGGGAAAAATCCATCTTTTTAACAAGACAGGTGTTTTCTGATAGAAGTCCTATATTGAAGAAAGTTCCTACAGCAAAATATAAAGATATCTAAAAATTATATAGAGAACACAAAGCACACAAATCTTGTCTTGTCTTTAGGCCTTCCATCTTCTCATCAAGAAGTTCATGGCATAATGCTGTAAAATGCTAAGTAAAGAGATCTATCATATTTGTAAGTTTAATGCCAAGTAGTGTATGATTTCAAAATTACATTTTGTCATACACTCAAAGAATTAAAAAATGTGTCCTTTGTGAACTTTCCTTTGGGTGTTGCTCTAAAATGAGGAGCCTCTCCAGTTAGGAATGACCAGAGTTAATAAAGCAGAAGATGAACAGCAGCTCCACTGCCTGGAGGAAGTGAACTAAGATGTTCACAGTCTTGGCAATGTGGGGGGCAGGAGTGGTGGCACACAATGTAATTCTCACATTGCAATAACTTGTGAGGCTAACACAGTGGGATCATAAGTTTAAGACCAGACTAGACTACATGGTATGATACTATTGCAAAAATTAATGCTGATAATGTGACAAAGAATGGAAACTGAAAAGAAAAAGAAGACAGAAATTCACAGGAAGACTAAAAACCTGTCACTTTCTAACTGCAACTAGAAGGAAGGGGAAACTCACAAATCAGTTTAAGAAGACAAAATGAGGAAGAAGGCAGAAGAGGTCAAGAGTATTGATTTAAAAAAAATAAAAAGGAGTAAGACAGTTTTCTCTCCCAAGCAACCATCATTTCTAAACAACAACAAAAATAATCATATGTGGTAGATGGGTGAAGGATGTAAATATAAAATGCAGTAGAGGAGCAAGTTCACCCAAAGCTCCACAACATTCAGGGAATTCTAAAGTGAGATGAAATGTTCAATTCTGACGGAAGTTTCTTAGTAGTCAGGGAGTTCTAAAAGAAAGGTCATTAAGACTGGGGAAGTAAGAACTCAGAGGCCCCAAGAAGTCCCTGAAACTGACAAGGCGCACAAAGCACTCATCTTTCCAAGATTATAGAAGCAGTAAATGCTGCTGAGACTATCCTCATTGTCTGTAAAAGGCTGAGATGAGCAGAACTGCCCAAAAGAGACCTTCTCTGATCTTTCCAGTTGTCTACAAACTCTATGGCAAGAGAACTTCAGGGTTCCATCATGTGACATGGGATTGTGGTAACACATCTGTCTTTGAGTCATTCCTGCTGCTACAAATAACCTTAATAAAAAGCAAAACCTGAGAATAATTAGAATCGAAGAACATCAGCTCAAAGGCACAGAAAATATATTCAACAAAATCAAAGAGGAAAACTTCCTCAACCTAAAGAAGGAAATGCCAATAAAGACACAGGAAGCTTACAGAACACCAAATAGACAAGACCCACAAAAAATGTCTACTTGCCATATAATAATCAAGCTGCTAAACCTATAGAACAAAGAAAAAATACTGAGAGCTACAAAGGAAAAAGGCCAAATCACCTATAAAGGCAGCTCCATCAGAATAACACCCAACTATTCAATAGAAACAATGAAAGCAAGAAGGTACTGGTCAGACACCATATAGACAGTAAAAGTTCATGGATGCCAACCTAGTCTACTGTACCCAGCAAAACTATCAATTAACATAGATGGAGTAAACAAATTTTTTCATAACAAAAACAGATTTAAACAATACCTATCTACAAATTTGGCCCAACAAAAAGCCATAGAGGGAAAACTCCAACCTAAGGAAACCAGAAACACCCATGTAACCACAAACAATTGATAAGCCCATAGAAGAACCCCTACCACCAAAAAAAGGAAATATAAGCTACTACCAAAAAAATAAAAGGAAATATTGATCATTTGTCATTAATAGCCCTTAATATCAATGGACTCAATTCATTGATTTAAAATCATACCCTAGTACGATGGATACAAAACCAGAAACCATTCTTCTGCTGTACCTCAACTTCAATGGCTCAGTTACAAGGTTGGGAAAATACTTTCCAATCAAATGGCCCTAAGAAACAAGCTGTTGTAGCCATCCTAATATTTAACATAACAGACAAGATAGGACAGACTCTACTTATTCATCTCAGGAAAAATACAACAAGATAAAATTTCAATCCTGACTATCTTTGCCCCTAACACAAGACACCTAGAAACACTACTAAAGCTTAAGTATCATATCAAACCTGACACACTCATAGTGGGAAACTTCAATACCACACTTTCACCCTTGGATAGATTAAACATACAGAAACTCAACAGAGAAATAAGGGATCTAGAAGATGTTATGACACAAATGAACTTAATAAATATATACCAAACCTTCCACACAAACACAAAGGAATATACATATTTCTCAGCACCACATGAAACTTTCTCTAAAATTGACCACATAGTAGGTCATAAAGCAAATACAAACAGATACAAAAAATGAGTATAACTCCTTGTACCATATCATATCACCATGGTCTAGAGCTCAACAATATTAAACATCACAAAAAAATCTACCTAAAAAAAGCTTAAAGAAACTAAACATCACTCTACTGAACCACGTCGAGGTCAAGGAAAAATTTAAGAAAGAAATCAATGACTTCCTAGAATGTAATGAAAATTAATCCAAAACATACTCAAATTATGTAACACAATGAAAGTATTCTTAAGAGAAGAAGTAATAGCACTGGATGCCTATATGAAAAGACTAGAGAAATCCCACACAAGAAAACTATCAGCAGAGCTGAAATCCCTAGAACAATTAGAAGCAAATTCACCTAGAAGGAGTAGATGGAAGGAAATAATCACTCTTAGAACTAAAAACAATACTATTGGAACTAAAAGAAACAATAAAAAGAATGAAGAAATCAAAGAGCTCATTCTTTGAGAAAGTCAACAAGATAGATAAACCCTTATCCAAACCAGTTAAAAAGCAGAGAGACAGTATCCAAATCAACAAAATCAGAAATGAAAAGGGGAATATAACAACAAATCCCCAGGAAATCCAGAGAATTATCAGGTCATACTTTGAAAATTTATACTCCACAAAAATGAAAAATCTAGAAGAAATGGACAGCTTTTTGGACAGGTACCATTTACCAAAATTAAATGAAGAACAGATTAATTACCTAAACAGACCTATAACTCTAAAGGAAATTGAAGCTGTCATTAAAAGCCTCACAAGTAAAAAACAAAGCCCAGGTACAGATGGTTTCAGTGCAGAATTCTACCAGACATTTAAAGAAGAACTAATACCAATACTCCTCAAACTGTTTCTTCCAGTAAAAACTGAAGGAATATTGCCAAATTCTTTTTATGAGGCCACAATTACCCTAATGCCACTCAAAGACACAACAAAGAAAGAGAATAATAGACCAAATTCCTAACCCTAACCCTAAAATTCTAAACACAATTCTGGCAAACTATATACAAAAACATGTAAAAAATATCATCTTTCATGATCAAGTAGGCTTCATTCCAGAAATGCAGGGATGATTCAACACATAAAAAACTGTAAATGTCATCCATCATATAAACAAATTGAAGGAAAAAAAACCACATGATCATATCCTTAGATGCTGAAAAAGTCCTTGACAAAATCCAATATGCCTTTATTATTAAAATCCTGGAGAGATCAAGAATACAAGGAAAATATCTAAATATAATAAAGGCAATTTACAAGAATCCTACAGCCAACATCAAGCTAAATGGAGAAAATCCAAAGCAATCCCACTAAAATCAGGAACTAGACAAGTATGTCCTCATTCCCCTTATCTGTTCAATATAGTTCTCAAAGTTGTAGCTAAAGCAGTAAGAGAATGAAAGGAGATTAAGGGTATACAAATTAGAAAAGAAGAAGTGAAACTATCTCTATTTGTAAATGATATGATTGCATCCATAAGTGATCCACAAAATTCTACCATGGCACTTCTAAAGCTGATAAACACCTTCAGCAATGTAGCAGGATACAAGATTAACTCAAAGAAATGAGTAACCCTCCTACATACTAAAGATAAAAGGGCTGAAAAAGAAATAAGGGAAACATCACCCTTTATAGTAACTGCAAATAGCATTACATACCTTGTAGTAAGTATAACCAAAGAAGTAACAGATCTATTTGACAAAAACTTTAAGTCACTGAGGAAAGAAATTAAAGAGGGTATCAGAAAACGGAAAGATCTCCCACGTTCCTGGATAGGTCGGGTCAACATAGTAAAAATGGTAATCCTACCAAAAGCAATCTACAGATTCAATGCAATTCCCATCAAAATCCAACACAGTTTTTTTTACAGATATTGAAAGAACAATACTCAATTGCATTTGGCAGAACAGGAAAGCCAAGATTGCCAAAACAATGTACCTCAACAAAGGGACCTCAGGAGGCATCACCATCCCCGACTTCAAGTTATAATATAGAGCTATAAAAACAGTCTGGTTCTGGCATTAAAAACAGACTTGTGGATCAATGGAATCGAATTGAACATCTCAACATTAATCCAAAAACCTACAGACATCTGATCTTTGACAAAGAGGCCCAAAATATTCAATAGAAAAAAGATTGTATCTTTAACAAATGGTGTTGATAGAGCTGGATGGTAGTGTGTGGAAAAATACAAATAGATCCAAGCCTATCACCCTGCACAAAACTCAAATTTAAGTGGATCAAAGACCTCAACATAAACCCAGCCACACTGAACCTGATAGAAAAGAAAGTGAGAAATACTCTCCAATGCATTGGCACAGGTGACCACTTCCTAAATATAACACCAGTAGCACAGACACTAAGAACAACAATATATAAGTGGGTTAGGATCCTTGAAACTGAGAAGCTTCTGTAAAACCAAGGACACAGTCAATAAGACAATACAACAGCCTACAGAATGGAAAAAATATTTTTACTAATCCTACAAGTGACTGATCTCTACCTTGGAGTAACTATAATCAAAGAAGTAACAGATCTGTTCGACAAAAATTTTAAATCACTGAAGAAAGAAATTGAAGGAGTTATCAGAATGGAAAGTCTCCCATGTTCCTAGACAGTATCAACATAGTAAAAATGGGGAAAAAAAGATCAATAGAAGACAGAAAGATAGATTATATTCTTCTCCTGATTTCCTTATCAATGCATCAGACTCAGTTTATTATGAGAAACCGGTTACAAGCAAGGTATCATAAACCCAGAAAGATAAGCAGGAGATGTACTCACTCATTAGTGGACTCTAAATAAACAAACAAACAAAAAAGATACAAATCATGTCCAAGCTGCAAACCACAACTACTGAACAGCTTCGGACTGCAGCACCTTGGAGCAGCACCTGGGAGCCCATTTCCTCCAGAGGAACACCTGACTCAGTCTTGATTTTGGGGTGAGGAAAGCAGACCTGCCTGGAGTGGATGCTGAACTAAGCCACCTTGGGATATTGGGACCTCCTGTCCTTGCTAAGGAGGAGATGAGGAGATGGGGAGAAGAGAGAGTGACTGGGACTGGTAGGAAAGGGAAGGAAGTTTGAACAAGCGAATACATGAATAAAAAACTGAGATTTATTCAAAAATAAAAAAAATTTAAAAAATATACTGCAAAAAAATTTAAAAAAATAAAAATAAATTTTAAAAAAGAAACTGGTTAGTAATTTATATACTCATGTAGCTAGCCTCTCAAACACAGACCAGAGAAAAGGATGCCACATGACAATCCCTCATCTTCTTTCCATAGCTCCCAATGATTTTCTATCTCTATGACTGTGAATGTCTGATATTAAAATGTACCCCAAGACTTGAATCAACATCTTCGCCCTACCGCTCTTTCTTTATAATTCTAACCTCTGGTGTACTTTTCTTCTTCCTGAAGACACAACATTGATTTAAGATCTCTTTAATTTTCTTCTCTTCTTAGGGTACTTGTGTCCTACAATTGTCTATGTCATTGGCTTCAGGATTGACTCATGAACCATCCCCTCAAATGGGCATTTGCTAACCATCTATCTAATGTTTGCAAGTTCTCACATCATATCCTGCAGCCAATTCCTATTGCATGTCTACCTGTTAAATGTTATTCTTCCTGCCACCTATATATCTATTTCATTTGATGTTTAATTTATTGTAAGCTCCTTGAGGATAGAGATTGTCTTTCTCTTTGCTTCATTGCTACATTCCCATGACTACAGAAGCAGTAGTTCATCATAAAAACTCAATAAGCTTCTATTTGATAAATGATCAAAAATTTGATGCAACCATTTCTCTCCCCTAAGTTACTCCCTTTCTTAAACTCTTGGAATCCTGGAGATACCACATTTGTACCTCAACAGTGAGCTAATGCTTCTATTTCTTACCTTGCTTTTTATGATGTCAAAGTGTGAAAGCATAGTGTGAATAATTATAAAATATTAAGGCAGGCAAGAGCGTCCAGCAATTAATGATGCTCACTTCTGAGCCTATTCACCCAAGTTCAGTCTCCTGTACCTAATGTTCAAAGAGAGGGCTGACTCCCACACGTTGTCCTCTGACCTTCACATGCTCACTGTGATACCTAAGCATGTGCACACATATGTGCACACAAACACATAATAAATAAGAGAACTTCAAAAGTTAATAATACCTTGATATTTAAACACAAAAGAGTGGGGAAAAGAAAAGTTGAGCTTCATTGTGCAATTTCAATTACTAGCAGTGAGATTCTCAATGTTTTCTGGAAGAACAGGCCCTTAGCTATTTACATTCAGCACATACACCTCATGGTGAAACAGCAGAGAGTGCATCTGATGTGGATAGTGACATAAAGGAA
The DNA here is from genome assembly GCA_004025045.1 of Sigmodon hispidus. NCBI lineage: Eukaryota > Metazoa > Chordata > Mammalia > Rodentia > Cricetidae > Sigmodon > Sigmodon hispidus. The sequence continues at coordinate 3,841 of PVIH01025730.1, read as the reverse complement.
AATTAATGGGTAAAAATGTGTTCCATCACTGCAAACATGATCATATGCTCTGGGGCATACAGTCCATCAGTATCAGAGTGGAAAAACTAAAGTTACAGTCCCTGGTGCACTGGTTTGTCTCTATTTAGCAAAGCAGTTTGCCTCCTCCTTTCTGGGAAGATCATTGTGACATTTATTTACCTAAGATGCTATATTTTAAATACTGCTCAACTAAACTCAAGCGATTTCAATTTAGACATACAAATAAGAGCTGTGATCAGTGACACAGGTACTGAAGCCAAAGTGCTGCTCTCCAACCCCATACATGAAGCTAAAAAGAAAATAATGTAAAGAGAATTGGAATAGATTAGATGTTTTCAATTTCAGAGTAGAAAAAAAAACTATTTGCACGTATAACATCCAATTTTGAAAATATATATCAGTTTGGAAATGTAATTACAATGGAAAATAAGATGTGCTTAAATTAGATGTCAAAATAAATCTAAGCTTTAAAATATATTTGCCAGTTACTACAAGAGTAAAATTGTATAACTTCCAACGTCTACAAAACAAAATGGAATTTGGTTTGTGTCCCTTTATTAAATATTAAAATATAAATTCTTAAAATGGTATGGTTTTTATGTATTCTTATTTCTGACCAGCTCATACTGATTATTGATTAAATATATCCTAGTTATCAGTATAATACACTTTTTGGTTTATAAATAGAGCTCCTTAAACTCTAAAAATGGGGACACAACAGTCATCTGTATGTTTCTAAAATGTGTAAAAGAAGAATTCCAAATATAAGGCACAAAAATAGATCCAGGGAGTGATAAAGAGAAAAGGTTTCATTGTTACTAAAGGTCAAACTACCTATTTGAATATGTTTGCTAACTGCCTTAGAGAAACTGAAGGTGGAGAAACTTGTCAACCACTTAAGGACTTAAGTGGGGGCTCTTTCTTTCACATACAAACACTGTCATTTACTCATAGACAGACATACTTAGACATACACACACACTTGACAATTTAAAACCTTGAATCCTTATGAGGGCAAAGTCACATTCTTACTATGAAATACATTCATAAAAATGTTTATTTTGATCATCATAGCATCAAAGTTTTCTTAGCCAAAGCAAATTCAACATAAATTAATTTGAGCCTTCTCAAAACAGTAAAGCCAATAATTAAGTTCTCTTCAGAGTACAATTGTTTATTGGTTCTCTACTGAGATTATCAATTCCTTCCCAGGGAAGCTAGTTCAGTAGTTAAATCTCTGCTTAACTCATTCTCAGCAGAGAAAAATGAGTACAAATTCAAAAGGCTTCCAATCTCCTTACCTTGAGCTACTTATTTCTGTTGATACTGAGCAGTCCCTCTATGTTCAGAAGAAGTGCTCTGGGCTGGGGTGACTGTTAGATCTCAGTCCTACCTCTGAATGGCTGTGTGCCTGTTTCCTCATCTGACAGGTGGCCCCTGTTGTTGGGTTACAGTTTAAGGACACAGGCAGGAGTCTGATGTACCTGATGCTCAGCTGACTCGTGTTGGAATTAACAAGAGATGAATCCAGTGAATCTCCAGTCTTCCCTAAAAATAATCCTCACTGAAGATGAGGGACGTGAGACAAAAAGTGTCTGTCTTCCAGGGAGAGCCTCAAGCCGTCTGTTGCAGCTTCGATGAGTTTCTTTCCTGCACAGTCGTGCTTTTGTATCGAAGTGAGCACTAAACACACATGGAGTCTTGTTAGCTCACAGAGAGCCTTTGCTTTCATGCTTTGCTACGGTTTTGTTCTTGGCTAGCTGCTGGGGCAGCTGGTCTCACAGTTTGACTTCTCTCAGATCTTCCTGACACTTCACCCAGTTAAACTGCACCCCTGGGCACCTACCTTCTACAGCAGTCTCAGCACTTGATATCTGTGACTAGTAGCAAACATCTTTGTTACTGCCACTTTAGCAGGAGGGAGAGTGTTGGAGGATGTTATGACCCAAATGAATCTTCCTATTGAAGACCAAATGCACCTGCTTCAGTTGCTTCTGTCATTTCTGCATTTGGAGTTCTGTAAGACTGTCCCATCTGATCGAACTAGGGTGACAGTTGCATTGATCAAACTGTTAGTTGGCCCCTGTCCATGGAACCAGGAATTATCCTGCTATAAGAACTGCCTTTTGGGAGGCCACTCCCTGTGGTGGAATGCCATGCTAAGTCTTCATACAGGGAGGAAGAGACAGGTCCCACCTTAACTTGGTATGTTAGCCTGTGTTCACTACTCAAAGGAGGCCTTACCCTTTTGAGAAGTAAATGGGGGTGGGATTGGGGGAGGTGGGGAAGGGGGAGGGGAACAGGAGAAGAGAAGAAAGAGGAAACAGTGGAGAGTATGTAAAAAATATTATTAACAATTTAAAAAACATTAAAACAAATTTTCCCATCTCTGAACAATCTCTAGCCATAGTGTCACATTTTTTCCCTGTTCAAACCATTTCACATTCAGTGATTGCTTCTAGCGTCACAATAACTAATTGCAATACTAGATTTTCACCTTTCTTATTGATTAATAGATATATAAGTAACATATATTGAGATAAATAACAGGAAAGATGGGCCTATATATGTATTTATCCACATATACATTCATACACACATATATAAATATATGTATATATTTGAAATATTCAAAGATTTCACATCAAATTGAAAGACTATTCTGTGAAAACATTTTAATCTTCTGGGTTTTAAGTATGTGAGACATATGCACAGACTTCACAGAAAACCATTGAAATAAGAACTAGCACCATTTAAATGTTATAAATATATGAATTTCAGATGAATATTAAAAATAATTAAATTTCTGAGTCTTTATACTGCTGTTATAGTGACTTCTCTAAGTATGAAGAGCAGCTGACTCTGCCATACCACTTCCACAGGAAAAGCAGGATTATTTGCTAATGTATACTGATAAAGAGCAAAGTCTAGAAAGACAAGTTAAAATTGTAAATTCCCTGAAAAGATAGAAATTTCTCTAGGGAAACTTCTATTTCTATGCAACCATGAAAACGAGGCCACAGACTAAGATAAGCCACAGAAAATTCAAGGCAAGTGCAGTGAGTGCCCAAGGCAATGATCACATTAATTGCTACAGACTGTCTGTATGAACAGTCCATCATGATATTTTATTCTAAGAAATTCACTTTTCTATAAGACTGTTAACTGGTCAATCAGAAATCTTCATTTCAACATGTCTGAGTTTATACTGCTCTGGTGGGCAGAAATATAGGAATGAGGTACCAAGGACATGGATCAGAACAGGGTGTCTTCATTGCAGTATGCCAATTTACTTTATAATATATTTGAATTAAAGAATTTTAGCCTATTAATCTACAAAGTTTGGCACATAAAAAAATAATGCACTGAACTACTGCAAAAAGATGTTACACCTAAAGATGTTGCTATGATGGTTGATGCTGGTGTTTTTATTTTAAATTTCAAATCACCTTGATTATTGTTAGAATAAAGCTAAGTTTTAAAATATTAGTTATATTTTAAAGGGGTTGTTTTATGCATAATTTTTCTTGAGAAAAAATTGTTCTCTTGGCATAAGCTCGCCTTAAACAAGTCATTTCTTTTACGTAGTTTGAATTAAGTCCATTGGCTATGTACACTCTGTTCTTTTTTTTTTCCTTCTTTATTTTGTATTTATCAAAAAAAAAACACAGTAAAAAGAATTTAAAATGTGGAAGAGTTAACAATAACTATACAGAGGATAAGAATGATAAGCATGGCTTATCAAGGGAAGAAATACAAATAAGATTGCTACACCTATATTTTCTTTGTGTTCATCTTTCCCTCTGAATTTTTTTTTCCA
>PVIH01025729.1:0-20090 GCA_004025045.1 Sigmodon hispidus | reverse complement strand
ACACACAGGCACACACACACAGATACACACAGGCACACACACAGAGATACACACAGGCACACACACAGAGATACACACAGGCACACACACACAGAGATACACACAGACACACAGACACACAGGCACACACACACACAGACACACACACAGAGCAGGCATGCACAAATACATGAATACAGGTGTGTTCATGAAGGCATGCTCTATTGCTCACTGCCTTATTCCCTAGAGACAGGGCCTCTCACTATATCTGGAGCTTGGTATTTTTTTTAGACAGGCTGTTGTCTCCAATTCCTACCTCCCAGTTCTGGGATTACAGGCATGCATGTACAGCCATGTCTGGCTTTTTATGTGGAAGCTGGAAAGCCAATCTGAAATCCTCATATTTGTATAAGTACTAGTCTTAGGGTTACTATTGCTGTTATAAAACACCATGACCAAAAATAATTTGGGGAGGAAAGGATTCATTCTGCTTATATTACAGGTAACAATCTATCCCAGAAGGAAGTCTGGGCAGGAACGTGGCGGCAGGAGCTGATGCAGAGGCCATGGAGGGCTGCTGCTTACAGGCTTGCTCCACATGGCTTGCTCAGCCTGCTTTCTTGTTTCTTTTGGTTCTCTGTTTTCTGGGTTTTGGAGACAGGGTTTCTCTGTATAGGCCTTGCTGTCCTGGAACTTGATCTGTAGACCACACTGGCCTCAAACTCACAGATCCACCTGCCTCTGCCTCCTCAGTGCTGCTGGGATTAAAGGCATGAGTCACCACTGTCTTTTGCCAACTAAACCTGCTGTCTTATAGAACCCAGGACCACCAGCCCATAGATGGTGCAACCCACAATGAGCTGGGCTCTCTTCTATAGATAATTAATTAAGAAAATGCCCCCACAGGCTTGCCCAAAGCTTGATTTTACAAAGGCATTTTTTCACTTGAAGATCTCTCCTTGCAGATGGCTCACTAGCTTGTGTCAAACTGACATAAAATTAGCCAGTACAGCACTTGAATCCACTGAGCCCTCTGCTCAGTTCTTCACTTTTATTTGGTTTTTAAACACCACCACCACCACATTGGTTTGGGGGCATGCACACCACAGTACTTGTGTGTGAAAGTTGAGGACAATGTGTAAATTCTCTCATTTCACCATGTGGATTCAGGGGATTGAACCCAGCTCATCAAGTTTGAAAACAACACTCTTACCCACTGAGTTTTCTGGCCAGCTCTGCTACACACACTGTGAGTGTCCTGTAGTCCAAGATGACCTTGATCTGATCTGCTTTTACTTCCAGAGTGCTTGATTATAGACAAGTCCAATGTTTACATTGCTGGAGACTGAACTCAAGACCTTATGTATGTTAGACAAGGGCTCCATCTTAGCCCTTGGGTTTCTAATTTTTTTTTAAACTTTATTATTTATTTATTTATTTATTTGCCTTGGTGTTTGCCTGGAACTGGAACTACAGACAGTTGTTAGCTGCCATGTGGGTGCTGGGAATCGAACCCGGGTCCTCTGGAAGAGCAGACGGTGCTCTTAACCGCTGAGCCATCTCTCCAGCCCTGGGTTTCTAATTTTAAAGTAGAAGGCTTTCTGTTAAGTACTGGGTTGAATGTACTATCTTATGACGATTCACTTTGTAGTTGGGGAACTGAGGCCTACAGAGGCTGAAGCCTGGTGCCAACATTTGTGTGCTGTGAATTTGGCTAAATCCTTTCTTTTAGTTTATTTCGAGATACTTGGGATGAGAACTCACTCTCATACTTGCTAGACCAACATCCCCCAAAGATTTGTGCTCTACTCTTGGCTGGACCTCTTCTATTCTGTTTGCTCTCCTGCTGCCTCTTTTGTGTCCTTAAGCCCCATCTGCCTTATCTGGAACCTGAACTCACTCAGCAGGCCAAATGAAATCCCAGCTTCTGTGGCTGGAGAGATGGCTCAGCGGTTAAGAGCACTGACTCCTCTTCCAGAGGACCTGAGTTCGATTCCCAGCACCCACATGGTGACTCACAACTGTAATCCCAAAATCTGACACCCTTACACAGACATAAACTCAGGCAAAACACCAATTCACATAAAATATTAAAAAAAGAAAGAATCCCATGCCTCTCAGCTGTGTAGAGGCTCAGCAAGCACACTTGGCCCTGGGGTCGTGTTCCTCTCCCACCTTCCCTCCGTCTAATCAGCTGCTGAATCTGCCTGGAAGGCCATGCCTCAAGGAGAACACCTGACGCTGCTCCTCCAGCCCATCTTCCCACTTCACTCTCACTACCTGTATCCTTATATACAGGGTCCAACTAAAACCTACATTATCTAGTTAATCTAATTAACTGTTAATTTAACAGTAAGTAAGTGGGTTGGTTTTTTTTTTTTGGTTGGGTGGTTTATTTTTGTTGTTGTTAGGTTTTTTTGTTTGATAGCCTTTCTCTGTGTAACTACCCTGGCTATTATTCTGGAACTCCATTTGTAGACCAGGCTGGCCTCATACTCAAGAGATCTGCCTGCCTCTGCCTCCCGAGTACTGGAGCCAGAGGCCTACACTGCCACCACCACCGCCCTGCTTTTGTTTGTTGTCTTTCACTTTGGCTTTTGGGATAGCATCTTGACATGCAGACCAGACTGGCCTCAAACTTGTAATGATGCTCCTGTCCTGCTTTCTGTAACTAATGTTACAGGCCAGCTCCCCCTCCCCAGTCAGGTTTGTTTTTGTCTGCGGAGAGCCTTCTTTCTGGATTTCTTCAGATTCAAACATTTTGTGGAGAGGGAACTGGCATGGAGAATAAGCAACATAGATGGTGTTTTCTACAACCTTCAGAAGGTGCACAGAGCTCTGTGAGTGTCAGGGAACCGCCCTTTGGGTCACTGACTTGATGGCTTGGTTGGGAGGTGAATGCTCCATCACCCTAGTGGGCAGGTACTCTCCCTCTGTCATGAAGAAGCAATTTGTGGTGATAAATGACTTCAATGCTTTCAGTGGACACCACAGTGTCCACTCTGGTTGAACTAAGTTCCTGCCCTTCCTTATGTCCCTGGCCAGGCCTCTGCTTTGGGGGCACGGTCACAAAGGGCTTATAGGTCTCCACAGAGCATATGCCCATAGCATCTGTTTCTAAGAGTGCCCACTGCTGAGCCTCGAGGTGACATGAAGCCGTCAGAAAGAAGGATCAAGTTTTTTGTTTTGTTTCGCTTGCTGTGGAATCCTCCCCACATTGGGAGTTGGGAGAATTCTTGGTCAAAAAACTGGGTCACCTAATTCCTTGTGGAGACCCACACTGTAGCCACTTTAAGGCCAGAGGGACAAGGACACTGAAAACCACCAGCTCAAGGTTCCTTGAGGAGCAGCCTCTGTGGGGACAAGGCTAGGGAGGCTCCTGACTGTCAGAAGTGCTGCCTAGCCAGTCAGCCAGGGTGCCTGGCAGGCTTCTCTGGGTCTGTGGGCCATGGGGCTCGGGGCATTGAATTTTGAAGGTAGTAAATGGTGCACACTTGGTGCCTCCAGGAGACAGTCCTGCCCTCTTTAGCTATACCACTCTCTTTTATTAGTCTGAGGAGAGATGGGTTATCTGGGTTTAATTCCACCTTTGAACTTCAGCTGCCTTTGGCTTTATATTTCAAACCCAGATGTCCACCACTGCTGTGAAATAGTGACTCAGGCCAGGGGAGGTCAAAGGTCTCAAGAAATGTGTTGGAAAGAGGCAGGAAATCCTGAGCCTGAATTATCTCGTTGAGAGTGAGGAAGGACAGCTTTCATGTTGGAAACAGCCACGTTGCCCTAGATGGACTGAACAAAGCTGTGACCCTAGACTTGCATACCCCAAAGGATGGAAAGTAAAGCTGCACCAGGAAAGGCCGGGAAAGAAAGTTGGTGATTGATTTGACAACACGTTTAGTTTCAGGAGTGAAAGGCGATGATGAGTGACATGCCTAAATCCTTTTTTTTTTTTTTTTTTTTTTTTTTTAAAACTTTATTTATTTATTTATTTGCCTTGGTGTTTGCCTGGAACTGGAACTACAGACAGTTGTTAGCTGCCATGTGGGTGCTGGGAATTGAACCCGGGTCCTCTGGAAGAGCAGACAGTGCTCCTAACCGCTGAGCCATCTCTCCAGCCCCCTAAATCCTTTTTTTAAGCGTGAGTTTCATATTGACAATGAAATCTTTAGCTTGTGCAGAATGAAGTCTGTGTGCTGTTTTCTAATCTGTGAACAGGGAGCTCCGAACCTGTGCTTGTAATTACAGATCAAACCTGCAGAGGGAGTCTTGTCTATCATAGATTGTTCACAATGCAGAGCTTTCAGAGGAAGAAAGAAAAGGGCTTTTACAAGAAAAGTTGGAGGGTTAAAGGCAGTCTGTTTCAAAATTGCAAAGCGTCGCGGTGGCTGTCTCGTTTTCTGTCCTCTCCTGGCTCCTCTGTGAATGAGTTGTAGCGTAAAGGAATCTGTAGAAATTGCCCTGCCTCCTCAGGAATCAGGAGGTGGGCTCGTTACTGGGTTTCTTTTGGGAGGCGGGGCATCTCCCCAGAGAATTTCACGAACGTTTCTCTCTATCCTTGTTAACAAGCACAAGCTTTATTCGAGGCCCATGTGTTGTAACCCGGGCTTTGGACTTGGTGGTGGGGAGTTCGCGGGCCGCTTGCCCCTAACCTATCTTTCTCTGTCGATGTTTTAATTCTTGCGTAAGGAGACTTAGCTTGTTAGGTCGCAGCCGAGTCCGAGGTTGCTCGGGAGATTCAGGGTACCCCTCTGGCCACCTTGCGCCGCCCCATTCCATCTTCTCCTGAAGCCGAGGCAGAAGGTCTGTTTGCCCCGAGGAGGATCTTACCTAGGGTCGGCGTGCGTCCTCCCTTTCCTAAGGAGTCCCTGCAGACTGCGCGCCCAGGTCTGGGCAGCATTCTTGAGATTATGCTATGACTTTACAACTGTAGCCAGCGCGTCCTAAGGAGCCGGCACCGTGGGGTCTGCAGGAGCACAATGACCCGCGGAGTGGGGCGGGGGCCCTCACGGGGAGCCGGGAGCAAGCGGGCGGCGGGCGCTCCGGGTCGCCGGAATGTTTGGGTCGAACAGGTGAGCACAGCCTGGACAGCGGAGCTGGCGGCAGGGCGGAGAGGAGGGTGCAGGGGCGGGTGCAAACTAAGTGGTGGGAAAGAGACAAAGGAAGAGTGAGAGGCGAGATGGAGCAGAATGGAGAGGAGGCGAGGGGAGGGGAGGGGAGGAGGCGGCCCGGGGGTAGGGTGCCGAGGAGCTCAAGCTTGAACTTGATCGAGAAAAGGGGGCCCTGAGGTGTGGGCGGGGGCCCGACCGAGAATGGGCCACGTGCCTGGCTTTTCCTTGTCAGGGTCCCAGTAAGACCTCCTAGGGCTGAGCCCTGGGCTCCCGCAGCTCTGCCCGACCGGTACCCGCGTCGCTTGCGATGGAGAGACGCGTAGGGTCGAGGGCTGGCTGGAGGCCCCATGGCACCAAGAGTTGCCGACGATGCCTGCCTTAGTCACTTTCTTTGGGCCAAGTCTCCCTCTCCTGGCCTGAACGCAGACAGCTTGCAGGGTACGCCCCCACCCCGCCCCAAGACTTGGAGTCCGCAGCCTCTGGGAGTCCGAGGCCAATCCAGCTCCCCTCGCCTCCTTTCCTGGGCTGCAAGCCCCCAGGCAGGGATCTTCCTCTAAGCTCTTCTCCCTTAAGGGAGCTCTACCCGGGAGCGCACCGTAGCGCGTCCAGCGCGTCCTGGTCCTCGTACCTGGCCCAGCACCCTCCTTCCTCCTCTTCGCTCCCGCCCCCCTCCTTTCTCCTCTCCCCTTTCCCTGGGTGCCTCCTTTTCCTCTCTTCCCCCTCCCCCCCATGCCCCCCCCTCCCCCTCGCCCGCCCCTCCACCTCCTCCTGCTGCTCCTCCTCCTCCCCCTGAGTGCGTCCTCCGGAGCTCCCCTCCCCCCGGCCCCCGCCCCGTGCCCGGTCCCGCCCCCTCCCCCGCCTCCCCGTGCCCGGTACCCCCCTCCCCCTTCCTCCCGGGCCGCGGCGCTGCCGCCGCCGCTGCTCGCCTGGGCCCTCCCCCTGGCCACCCCCGCCCCCGGGCCGGGCAGTGACGCGCCGCAGCGGTGCCAGCCCCTCTCCCCGGGCGGCCGCGGCGGCAGCAGCAGTAGCAGCAGCAGCAGCTGGAGCGGTGTGGCTGTCACCGCCTCCCGCCCGCCCGGTTCACTCCGAGAGCCAGACCGCCGGTCTGCGCCTCGCCTCCCGCCCAGGTACGGAGTCCTGGGGGACCCCGCGACCGGACTGGCCCTAGGCCCCCGCCGCCCCCTCCTCCTGCCCTGCCGCTGGCCGTTGAGCTGCGGTTAGGGGAGCTGGGGGGTTCCGAGGAGGGGGACTCACGGGGAGCTTCCTGCGCCGGGCGAGCTGCTGGCCCTGGGTGGAGTGTGCTGGGGCTGGGGGTGGGCGAGTGTGTCCGAGAGCGGGGAGGGGAGGAGGAGGCTGCGTTCCGGGGCCTGCGGGGCGCCCGAGAGGTGCGCCTAGCTTCAAGTGCCCGGAGCCTGCCGGGCGCACCCCACTCTTGGCCGTGCGCGCCGCCGGTCCTGGGGGGCGGTGATTGTGTGCGCCGCGCCGCGGTATTGTGCCGCGGCCACGCCGTTTGCAGCGGTCTCCGCACCGCGTCTCCCGGAGGAAGACGTTCGCGGGCAGCGGGGCGGGGGCCAGGCTCGGGTGGCCGCTGCCTCCGGGAGAAAGGAAGTGGACTGTGTTTGGGGATGTGGGGACGGGAAGCGTACAGTGGCAGGGAGGGGCTCCTTGCCACGGCGCGGGGAGTTGAGACGCGGTTTGCACACTTGAGCCCACTTTGGCAGGCTCCTGTCGCTCCACCGGAGGACCGACAGCTCCTCTCGTGTGCACCGTCGGAGCAGAAGCAAGGGTTTCGGGGACCCCTGGTGAAGGGACACACTGCGCGGGGGCCTGCAGCGAGCGCGCGCAAGGGTTAAGGTGGATTTACACCTCCGCCCTCCTGCTGCTCACCGCCCTTCACCTAGGGCTCCTGGGCAGGATACACTGGCTGGCCGGGAGTGGGGGGAGTGAATCGCTTTCTTAATCCGGCCTCTTGGGTTCAGAAGTGACCCTACTCTCACTCAGAGCCGCTGCCTTCGAGAGGAGTCGGGCCGCCTCTAGGCCGAGCTTCCTAGGGGAAGTTCTCATTAAGCCACTCTAATTAGCATTATTCCTGGAGAAAGGTTAAGGTTGGACCGTCCTTTTCCTTACCGAGAGCCCCTCCCTGCCATTCCCTTCTCCCTCCCCTCTCCCTCAGAGCACAAAAGCACAAAAAGAAAGTGTGAAGAGGCGCAGATCAATGGAGAAGCCACAAAACCATTAATTCAAATGGAACCCTTTCCCTTCCAAAACATTGATTTTCCTTTCGGTCTGCTCTGAGGGGAGATGAATAACCTCCTGATTTCACCTGGAATGCTGTTTGGACTCTGTGATTTCCCCCTCTTTCTGAGGATTGTGGCCTGAAATAGATTCTCCCTTGAGATAAAGCCCTACTTATCCCAGAATCAGCTGGAAGACCCCTCCCCCACCGCACACATCAGTGTTGGGGCCCGGGGAGAGTGTTGGTGCTCTCCACAGTCTTGTGGGCAGAGCCTGTGATGGTGGAGCCAAGCCCCTTGACTCCTGAAGCATGCCTGCTTCTGAGCTGTGGGTTGGCGTTGGGGCCCATTGATGGCCCGGGCCCCAGTGGATAGCTTAACCCCAGGTTGTAAATTACCCTTTCATTGGAAAGCCATTTGAGCCCAAATGTGTCTTTGAATGCAATCCAGGCTCCTCTGCTGTGCTGTCCTATAGAGACGTCTCAAGACAGCACCTCCAGCTCTCTGTGCCCTATTCAGCACCTTCCTACCACCCAGTGGCAAACAACACCCCAGCCTGCCGCCCTGCTGAGAAGGCTAACTTTGAGGAACTTCTTTCCCCAGGCCCTCAGCCACCCTGGGGCAATGGGGAGCTGGTCCATTCCTGAGTTGCTCAAGAACTTTTTAGTCTAGCCTGAGTCTTTTTCTTGGAAAGGTAGATCTGGAGAGGGTTAGCTCAGAGTGCTTCCCCTCTGGCCATCCTTGTGGCTGAAAGAACCCTGCTTGCCCAGGAAACTCAGATCCCCATTGATGGCAGGAGCTGAGGTATCAGTGAAGTCTCACTGTAAGGAACGCTGAGAAAACAGTTGTCTTTGCTTAGGAACAAAAGCCCATACACTAATGGGAAGGTGTGGAAAATGCTCATCCAGCATCCAAGCATCCATCATGGCAAGAACAGTGGAGCATGCACATAGGTACATGAACATGGTTCTGACGGGCGCAGCGTGAGAGTATAAGTGTGTGTGTGTGTGTGTGTGTGTGTGTGTGTGTGTGTGTGTGTACACTCCCAAGTGTGGTGGGTGATTGGCTTGAAGGAACCCTCCCAACCTCCCAGCTCCGTTTTTCTTACAAGAGTGAGTGTTTGTATGGCTGGTGAGCCAAGGTTAGCAAGGTTAGCCTTGTGTGGGGGCTGTGTCTGCGGAAGACTCACTGTCTCTTCTGGCCCACCCTGGTGGGCATTGGGGTGAAGCATGAAACAACAGACCTGAAAGCCCCAAATGCCCAGGAGCTGAGCCAGATCACCCTCCTGTTTCTTTCAGGCAGCAGTGTTACAACAGGGGTGTGGACCTTTGCTTGCCCTGGGTCCTGGGAGTCTTCAGTTTCCATTAATAAGTGCCTTGATGAGCTGAAGTAGTTAAGTTGGGGTCAAATGTGGTTCAGCACTTTCTTGGCATATTCTGAGTGGTGTGGATAATGCTCATCCCAAGCAGCTCAGAGGCTGGCCTCACAGGTGGCCCAGAAGGCAGTGCCTAACACTGGACCGGGAAGCCAGCTCCCACATCTAGTATATATGCTAGGTTGAGAGCTGGGGCTCGAGTAACTGCCCACACTGCTGTTCTTTCCAGCTGCCCAAAACCTGGGGGCAGCGGGGGTGGGGGTGGGGTGGGGGAGCAGCTGGGAGTGTCTGTTTCCTGCCTGGCCTAGGAGCATCCTTGAACGTGCTCACTCCCAACCCTGGTCTGAAACCCACACCCAGGGCTCCAGATTAGGCCTTACAGCCTCAACTAGCACTGAAGTCTCAGTAAATCCTCCTCCCTTTCTTTCTCAAGTCAGGGGTTGGGATAGAGTTACAGCTCCGAGGAAAGGCCTGGAAAATGCTGTAGGAGGCACGGCACGCCCCAGAATTCCAAGCCCTGGAAGATGCAAATGGCTCGGCTTCAGAGGCACCAGGAACCCAGTTCCAGAGAAGTTGACCCCAGTTGTAAAATAATCAGGTTACTGATAGCACCTGCCCATAGTTACAGCCATGGATACAGGCCTGCTTCCACTTTCCTCCATGTTTCCCGAGTTCCCCTCTGGGCTGCACAGTGGTTGGCGCTGCAGAGGAGGAAGGGCCTGGGCTGGCTGGGTGGGGAGACCTGGAACTGCCTTCTGAATTTTGGACTGAAGATAAGAGGCTCAAGGGTTTGGTCAGCTCCCCTCTGCCCAGTGTGAAGACTCCCAGGCTGGGGGTGTGTCCTAAAGACTAACTTAACTTGGTGCTGCCCAGCCGGCTAGCCGGCCCGCCCACCCGCACAAGACTTTTCCTTTTCAGAAGGTTAGCTGGCCTTGCTGCCCTGTGCCCCATGATGGCACAAGCTGTATGGTGCACGGCCTCATGAACTTTCATTGCCAGGTAGGCAAGGCCTCAGGCTTCAGGATGCAAAGGGCATAGGCTAAGCCAGGGGGACCTGGCCACAGCTACCTGTCTGTCACACAGTCTCAGGAGAGGGCTTTTAGAAGCATGGCATGCATACTTTTATTTTCAATGAACATCCCATTGAAGTTATTTGAGAGGGAGAAATTAGCCCCAATTCTCCCGAGATTTAAGAAAAGGAGTAAGAAGTGACCTACTTGTGACCTCATGGGGGAGCAGGGGAGTGGCTGGGGTCTTAAACAGGCCTCGGGCTTCACCACCCCCTCCCGGACCTGGGTTGGCTGCCTCCCTTTCTTCCTCCCTTCCTCCCTCCCCCTCAGGTCCCTCTGGACTTGGGTGATGGGTCTGAACTGTGTGCTCTGGTAATTGCCTGTGTAATTAGCCTGCCTTGCCGGCCTCAGCTCAGGGGGGAATAGGTGAGTAGAGGGTTTGGGTCTGCTCCTCTGTAGTGACTGGCCTTGTCCCGTGGCCAGCCCAGCTCTGCAGCAGCAGCAGGGCTTGCTAGGTCTCTCTCCAGGTCAGCTCTGCAAATGTGGATGCTGGAGGAAGCTGTGCCAGTCTGCCGGCTCCCACAACTACAGCCTACTCAGCTTGGTTTGTTTTCTGAAAAGTTTAGGTTTAATAGACCTAATTTCTCACTTTAAAAATATATATATATATATATATATATATATATATATATATATATATATATAGCAGTCAGCATTTGGGTTTTTAAAATTTCCAGAAGCACCTTTTACAAAGCAGCAGTTGGATGGCAGAAACTTTAACTGATTCCTCTCCCTAAAGTCCGAAGGTAGGAGCCCCTCCTTAGCCACATAGATCCCTAGGGCAACTCAGCACAAAGTAGATGTTCAATAATGTTCATCAACTGTGCCTGCGTGTGTGTGTGTGTGTGTGTGTGTGTGTGTGTGTGTGTGTGTGTGTGTGTGTGTACATGCCATTAAGTACAAGTAGCCCCACTGCCTTTGGGTGCTATCTTGAGGCACTATGTCGTTAAGGAATCCGACACTTTTGATGAAAGCGTGGAAAGTGTAATTTCATTGCTCTGGGTGCGGACTGTCTGGATTCAGACCCCAGCTTTGCCCCCAGTTCTCTTGCCCTGGACAGTTGGGGTAAGGAGGGAGCCTTTGAGGATCTGCAGTGTGATTGCTCCTGGAGAGAGGCCTGCCCTGTAGGGCCTTATGGGACCATTGGAAGGAAATCTTAAAAAATCCTTGTCCCAGAGCCTGGGAGCCTGGACCATGCAAGAATTGGATGCTTTCCCTTTCCAGGTAATTTCAGTGATGATATGAATTCAGTTTATCTATTGGGCAGGGTGAGGTGGAGTCCATTTTCCTGAACAGTTCAGCTGTCTAAGCCAGAGCAGCCCTAGGCCGTTTGTGGGGTAGCTAGCAGCCTCTGGCCCACCAGCCAGAGTCTTGGTTTTCATGTGGCCCCCATTCAGGATCTGTACGGTGGGTCCAGAGTCCTTAACTGTCAGATCAGTGAAGCATCCTCATTAAACATTGCATCCTGCCATGCAGTTCAGTCAGTTCAACAAGTCTGGCTACCTCATGAGGAATTCAGAGAACAGGCAGACAGGCAGCCTGGTCTCTACTCCTGGAAGGTCTGTGAGCCTTCTGGGGTGACAGGACAGAGCCTCACAGCAGCTCTGTACTGTGACTACGCTGGTGGCACAGGCAGGCAGATGGTTTAAGGAGAGGAGATGTGGAGCATGGGCAGCAACTGACGTGAAAACACTTTTTGTTCCCTGGATGGGGACTAGCAGGAAGGTCAGGCACAAGGTCTGTTCCATCCACAGCTGGATTCCCAGCACTTAGCCAAAACACTTGGTCCATAGTTGGTGTCCAGGACATATGTGAGTGAATGGATGGGTTTGAGTAGGTAGTTGCAGTACTCTGGAGGCTGAGACAGGAGGATTGTAAACTAGAGGCCAGGCTAGGCAGCTCTGCTCTTCCTCCCACCCTCCCTCCTTCCCTTCCTCCCCCTCCTCCCTCCTTCCCTTCCTCCCCCTCCTCCCTCCCTCCCTCCCTCCCTCCCTTCCTTTCTTCCTTCTTTCTTTTTCTGTTCTGTTTTGAGACAGGTTTTCTCTGTGTAGCCGCTAGCTGTCAGAGAACTCAGCTCTGTAGACTAGGTTAGCCTCAGATTAAACATCCTCCTGCTTCTGTGCTGCCGCTGCTGAAGGCTCAAGTAGCTCCCGTTTCAAAAGACTAAAAAAAAGACTGCTAGGAAACAGTCACTTAATTCATGCATTTCCCATGGTGCTTCTGAGTTCTCTGCCTCCCAGAGCCCATCCATGGGACCAGGAGGGGTTCCGAAAAGTTCCCACCCTGTGTCCTTGCTCTATACCTGCAAGACACCTTTCCCGGCTGTACTGTCTGCTGGGAGGCCTGTTGAGCATGCGCATGCCCCTGTGGATGCGAGCACATGTTGTCATGAGGCAGGCTGTAGGAAGCTTGAGTGGAGAGGTAGCCCAGAGGATAATTATGTGGTAGACCAGCGCTTGTATGGGAGAACCCTCTGGGCTCTGTCCCCAGGGTTCCACGTGTGTACATTTGGACCTGCAGAGTTGTAGATGAGCTCCTGTCCTCTGGACTCAGCACAGAGGGTCCACACTGCAGCATAGAAGCTGTGAATTCCAGGAAAGTGCTGCCGGCAGGCATGGTTGGGGGAGGGAAGGAGGGAGGGAGGCCGGCCGGCGGGCTCAACCCCCGCTAGCTGCCCTGGCACTTGGAGCAGATGTGTCTGCCTCAGGGACAGCAGTCGAGAAAGTTCAAACCGAAGTGTGTTTGCTCACCATAAAAGAGATGTCTGTGAGAAGACCCTGGAGGGTGGCTCCAAGGGTTCCTCGCTATGGATCCACAGAGACTGTTGTGTCTTGGTAGGGGTTGGGGCACAAGGTCAGGCCTCCACATGTGGTACTGTTAGGCTAGGCCATCTTCCCTGTGTGTTACAACTGGAGCTTCAACCCACTTGCTTGCTGCTCTTGAAAGGGCTGGATGAGAAGGAGGTGGGGTTCCTTCCTGCTGGGAGGCTGAATTAAAGCCGCCCCATCTCAGGGCTTCCCAGATGACTGGCCAAAGGCACACTGAAGCCAGCAATCGGGAGAGGGGTCAGTGCTGTCCTCTCTAGCAGACTATCTGCTGTTTGGGGAGCCTTGGCACCCTGTCCCTTCTTGGTGTGATCAGAACCCTGGCCTACCCCACCCCCTTCCGTCTCCACACTTCTGGGTTGGGCCTGCTCAACTCTGGAAGCCGCCCAAGAGCATATCTTTGAAGCACAGCAAAGGTTAGGAAGGAGGAAGACAGAAATGTCCTCTGGGCTGGGGGAGTGGGAGAAAGGAATTCCATGTATGCTCCACAGGGGTTGGCAGGCCTGGTGGAGGCTGCCACCTTGGTCTCCTCAGTGCCTAGCATGTCCTGCTACCCAGTGCAGGCACTGTGCACAGTGAGTCTTCTTCCCCAGGCACTGGGTGGGGAATGCTGACTCTTGTTTACAGCGTTCATTTCAACCTTGGCTCACAAGGGTGAGAGCCGGGCCCTGCTAGCCGCTCCACAGGATGTGCGACCTCTTAATTGTCTTCAATTACAGACAGCATGGGCTCTCAACCCTGGCTTCCGCTAGGAACCAGAGCCCAAGCCACTTCAGGGGCTGGGTGGGGGGTGGGGGGCCAGAATGCCATCCAGTCCTCGCTAGTGGCAAGGTCTTAGGGCTGGCTCCCTGTACCCTCCGGGACCTTGTCTGGTCTGCCCATGCGCACCTGCTCTTGCTGAACACCTGGCTTCTTTGTCTCTGCTCAGGATGAAACTTCTGTGAGCAGTGAAGATTTTGATATGAATGACTCCACATGGATGTCAGCTGACCCCCACCTGGCCTCCAACCTGAGTCCTAGCCAAGAGGAGAGGATGCGGAGCCCACAGAACCTCCATAGCCAGGAGGATGGTGAGTGCCCCTTGGCAGCGGGGTGCTCGGTGTCCTGTGAGTGGCCTGCACATGCATGCCTTGGGTGGTGGGACCCAAATGCCACTGGGTGTCCCTGTTGTACTTGAGAACTGATATTGGGAGTACCTCTACGAGCCCCACTGGCCCAGAGAGAGGGCTGCTCTCATAAGCAGGGCCTGTGACTGGCCATGGGTGGCCCTTTGTTCTGTTTGCTCCTGTCTATGCTCATGGGCTTGTCATAGGAGCATTTCAGAATTACCATGATTCAGGTGCGGGAAGGTCAAGAATGTATGTGACCTGGAACTGTGTTCTTACGGCCTGGGTGAAGCTGGCTTTGGGACAGAGCTACCTACCTGGTCAGCTGACCAGGATGGACTGGGCCACTAAGTGTAGATTTTCTTGAGGTTGGAGAGTCAGGGTCAGAAGTTAGATGTCCACTCCATGGTTCCATGTAGAGCCTGAGAATGAGCCCTGGACCCTGTGTCAACTGGGCCTGGCAAGGTTAGGAATGTGGGATGTACTTGTAGGGCTCTTGTTCAGGACAAGGTCGCTGGGAGTGAAGGATGAGTCCAGAGCTAGGCCTCAGAGAACTGGGGTATAGGGACTGGTAATTAGGAGAGGTCAAAGGTCAGGGCTTGGAATGTGGGAGGGAGGTTCAGAGTTGAAAAGGGGTGTAATGTTAACTCTGCAAAAAAAAAAAAAAAAAAAAAAAGCGGGTGAGCCTTAAAGAGTAAATAAGGGGTAGGAGCCTTGCAGTTTGGGTCAAAGTTCATCTCCATGGCAGAACCCACATGCTGGTCCTCCCTTCCAGTCTGAGGCCAGCTTTGTCTGGGAGGAGTCTAGCATACAGGCAGCTGGAAGTGTCTGGGCTTGGAGCTGGGGAACCTGGGGGTGTGAGGAGTGGGGTATCAGGCTGCTGGAAAAGAAAAGGCTTTTTGTGCCTTGATGCCTCATGAGGTCAGCAAGACCCCCTCGTGCTGGGAGCCTCCAGAGTACTATTGCCTTATGGCATTCCCACGGGGGTGGGGCCCAATGGGGGCTCAGGGGCTGGGACAAGCCAGCAGCTGACCTCCAGCCTCATCTGAGCTGACTGAGAGCCACACCCAGCAGCATACGAAGAGTTTCTTTAGTAGTGCTTAGCAAGCACCTTGGTTTTGCCTTCCCAAGAAAGATCTAGAACTTTTTCTTTTTCAATGTCCAGAGTAGTAAGACTGTCTCCAAAGGTCTGCTTGTGCTGTTGTTTTCCACTGCATCTTTTGGGGCTGTGCACAGTACCTGAGAACACTACCTCAGAGTCTCAGTAGATTGAGGTCCTCAGGACAGTTGACAACTACTAGGGGTTTCTGTTGGGGCTTTCATCTTCTTGGTATCCCTTGCTACCATGTAGAACTTAGTGATGATGCAGTGTAGACGCTAGCGGGGTTAGCTGTCCTGCAGCCGCCTGCAGGGTAGAGCCACCCGTATTTCAGGCCCCTCCTGGCTATAGGCATTAGATATATCACAGACAGGCTAATAGGACTGGTGTTTGTGAGGGCAAACAGCAGAGCCAGGAACAGGGAGGATGGTGTTGATCATGAGCCACCAATGTAATTACTGAATCTGTCTTTGGGGACTGCTGGTGACCAAGATGTCTACTCAGTGGATTTTCCACGGGGTTTTGGTTGGTCATGAACACAGTCTGAAGTCCTGGTCCAGCCTTTTGGTGTGTCCCAGAATGTGTGGTCAGTGCAGATGTGAGCTGAAATCTGGCCCCCATGAGTGAGCCCACATCTCTCACTGTTCTTGAAGGACTAGAGGTGGGAACAAACTCAGCAGATGGCTTTGATAATGCATCCCCCAGACCCCCAGCTATAACTCTGCGTGTGTGTTATCCCTGAACCCCTGGAGCCCCACCTGGCTCTTAGTGCTTTGAAGCACACTGACTGGATGGATAGGCATCTGAACGTCCCCTCCTCCCTAGTTCTGTAAGGTACACTGCACTCTGTATTAATGACGACCTCCACTCTGCCCTGGGCTCTTCCAGCTGCATGCCTGGCCTGGCCCATTATAGGGGCCTGCTGAATGTTTGTGGCCCAAATGAAAAGGTGAGCTGACGTTTATAGAGACTGTCCTGGAGCATGGCAGCCGGGGAAATTTAGAGCTCCCCCCCTTGTTAGGGATAAGTTGGCTTCTTTGTTCCTTAGACCACACCTCAGTATGCCAGGGCTGCTGGGCACGTCCACCCCTCCTGGCTAGTGATGGCAAGAAGCCAGGCAGTTTGAACAGGTTATACCTCCAGAGATTAGTCAGTTAGGGCCCTTCTTTAAATTATTTTTTGTGTTTGATTTTGAGACAGGGTCTTACCGTATGGTCCAGACTGGCCTGGAGCTAGTCCCTGAGGCCCTGAGTGTTGGGGTCGTAGACCTACCTGTGCCACCACTTCCGCCTTTTCTCTTTAAATTTTAACAAATGCAGAAGAAGGCAGGTCCCATGGCCGAGGCCATTAAACCCAGAGAGTAGCAAGCACACCAGCTTTCACCCCTGGACTTGCCTCCTGTCCTCAGCCCCCATTCCACAGTGCTCTCTCAGCTGGGACCATGTTTGAGGAGATCAATCTTGTCCTTTTCACAGGGGAGGAAATTAAGGGTGGGGGAGTCTGGCCAGCCGCAGGAGAAGCTCCCTCCTCCCTGCACTTTGGCAGGCAGTTTGTTTGAGGTGCAAGGGTCCCCACACATTAGGAGTGACAGAGGCGTCCTCCTACACACACAGTAGCCCAAAACCTCCTCTTGGCTTTGAGCTTTCTCTTGTGTCTATCAGGGCTCTGTGTGTTCTGAAAGCTTGGGAACACTTGTGGCCTAAAAGTTGCCAAGGACAGACAACCCAACGTTGAGACATTGTGCAGAGCCTTTAAGGTCTGGCACTGCTGTGGAGCTGAAAAGCCCATCATCCTATTATGACCCTTCTGTGGATTCTCCTCATACTGTTAGCGCCTCAGGAACCATAAGTCAGGAGCCAGCACAAGGCAGTGTAGGGGAAGCATTCATGAGTGTGAGTGGGTGGAGATGTGAGTGTGCCTGCCCACCCAGGAGGTGAGCTAGCTAGCAAGTCTCCTGCGGGGCAGGGTGGGGGGTGCCGCCCAGGGTCCTAACCCTGCTGCAGCTCCTCCTTCTATTCCCCTGCCGTGACTCCTAGGCCCCTCACTGTGCCCCTTCCTGAATGGAAAACTTGAGGCCTGGCCTCCAGAAGGGATGCATGGGGGCAGGGAACGGACATTACTCATCCCCACCTCCACCGGCAGACAGGAAGCTCGCACCAGGGGACAGTGGAGGGTCCTGCTTCCGCACAGCATAGCCTGGGGATTGCCTGGCAGGGATAATGCCGACCACAGGAGACTCTCAGGGCTAACTGTGCCCTTCTTACATGTGACAGCCCTGCAGCCTTATCCTTGGACCTGCTGAACATGGGTGCTTCCCTTAGTTAGGTTGGGGCTCCAACTTCCCAGACCAGTGCTGCCTCATGGTGCTCAGCACTAAGCTGGGCGGAGTCAGAGAGGGATTTTCAGCAGTTTGACCCAAGTGACCTAGGAGGTTGCCAGCCCTTCCCATGTTTCTAAAGAATCTTGGCTTTGGCACGAGAGCATCAGGCACTGGGGGAGTGGGGACCCTGCTGGACTGTCACCGTCTTGAAGGCAGCAGCTTTGGCTGTACTTAGAGACCTTGGTGTTCTGCTCACTCCCCTGGCTGATGCATTGCAGAGAATTGGGGCAGGAACACGAGAAGAAAAGGAAGAGACAAGTGCTCCCAGTGTAGGGGCTTTTCCTCAGGCTTCTCGGACTGACTGCTCCACTCAGTCCTTTGCTGGGAGGATCATACCGCGCTGCTTTCCTCCTTCCATAATGGCTTCTCCATTCCCTGTCATTGGCCCTTCTGCAGTAACAGTTGTCCAGTCTACCCAGGGATCCAAGCCCACTGTGTCCTGAGCCCCAGCCCTATGCACTGAGTTCCTTAGGTCTTGGACATGGAAATGGCCTGTCCAGGCCACAGGAAGCAGCCGGCTGGAGTCATTGTCATAGGCTGTGTCCCAGGCCTGCCATGTATAGACGCTCAGTGATAACTATTGTGTGGCCACAGACTGATGGGACCCATGGAAGGGCTTCCAGAATTGGCACTGAGCAGGACCCTGTCAGAGGAAGCAGAGTGGGCTTGGGGTCCCAAATGCCTAGAAGCTTCCTGTGATCCCAAGCTGCAGCCAAGAGAGGCAAGTCAAGGCAGCCACAGCCAGACTGCAGGTTAGGCAGCTAAAGAACCATCTCTGTGCCTGAGGACTCACCTGGACTCCACCCCGCACAGTCTGTCCTAAGCCAAGCTGCCCACCGTGTGTCAGCCTCAGTACCTGTCTGTTGTGGCTGGATGGCTGTGACCACTAATCTTGGTGTGTCCTTAGAATCTGTCAGAAGACCAAGACTGCAGGCCTTCTGGCTCCTTCTTTCTGCCATGGGTGGGGCTCCCTGAGCAGCCCTTTGTGAGCAGGTGGGGTCTAGTGACCCGGCCCCTCCTCACCCAGCCACCATGGCTTGGGCGCTGCCATCCCATGTTCTTCCTGCTCCCCCCCTCTCTGGGCTCTGGGAAGGGGTGGAGAGAACTCAGGCACTAGTTCTCCTGCCTGATACAGGTCCACATCCTGCCTCTGCTCCTTCCTTCTGCTGAGGGCTGGGTGGTATGGGCCTTGGGAAGGGTCACAGGCCAGGCTGGCTGGAGGGGTGGCTCTTGGCCCGCTGACACCTTCACCCTAAAAGGCTGTGAGTGGGGTTAGAGGTCAGTGATTACTGTGGACTAAGGCTCTCCACCTCCACCAGGTTCTCGGAGCCCTTCACCAGACTCACTTGGCCAGTCCTGATCCCTCAGACCCCATGGGCCTCTGCCCACAGCCTTCTTGTTGAATGTAGAGTGGTGCCCTTAACCCTTAGGATCTTGGCACTTTAGAAAGGGAGCCAGAGCCGGTCATGGTGGTGCACTCCTGTAACCCCAGCACTGAGGCTGAGGCAGGAGGATGGTGAATTGGCGGTGAGCAGTTTTGAGGCCAATTTGAGCTATTTAGCAAAGACCCTGTCTTAAAAGGCAGCTAAGCAGCTGGGCCATGAAGACGACCCTGCTGCCGGCTGGGCCTGAGCTCTCACATCTTCCCTTGGCGTCCCGTCCCGCCTCACTCCCACCCACAGCCCACCAAGACCTCGCTTGCCCAGTAGCTCTAGCTCACAACTGCTGCATCTTTGCATGGCTGTAAGGACTTGGCCTTGAATGGGGGGTGCAAGGAAATGAAAAAGAGTCAGATGGACAACAGACAGAAAGCTGGAATTGGGTAGCCTGGGCTCTGGGATGGAGAAAGTGCAGCACTCTGGAGGCTCAGCGTATTTATAATATAGAGTTGAACAAAGGCTGGTTACTGCATACAGCTCAACAGGGAGGCGGGGTTTGTGGTATAGAGCTTGATCAAGGAGGCGGGGTTAGCTAATCTTAGTGGGAGCAGTCTCTGTAGGGGGGCAGTCAGCAGGCTGTAAACATCCAGGGGAAGAGAGCTGTAGTGGACATTTTCTGCACATATTGTCAACATTCACACTCAAGCCTGGAGCGAGGCTCTGCCACTTCCCCAAGCCCAGCCCGGATGGAGAAGGCTTTGCGGTTTCCTCATGGCTCTGAGACTTCGGAGTCCTTGACATGGCTGTGCCCATGTCAACAGCACACATTCTCTCAGGACGTCACTCACTCAGGGTTTCCTCTGCTCCCTAGACACAGCTTCTGCCTACCCACCCTCTCCCAGGCTTGCAGGTGGCTGAAGAGACAGCTGAGGGGTAATGGTGCTGTCCAGGGAGCCGCAGCAGCCAGGTGACGGCATGCCTCCTGTGTGCTGCCACCCAGAGTTCTCCGAGCAAGTGGGTGCATGACTAGTAGAGAAGGAGCTGGAAAGTGTTGGGGCCAGGCCTATGGTACCTCTGGGCTACCTGCCACCATGCCCACCCTGCAGTAGGCCCACCACTCACACAGAACAGCACTTAGCACAGTTTTGGAGCTCATGGCCCCTACAGCTGAGTTGCTGTGGACTCAGCCTTCATGGTTGAATACCGCCCTGGTTACTGTCATATGGGGGAAGGCGTGGCACCCACTACAGCCTCCTGGGATGGCCTTAAAAGGTCTTTGTTTGATACAGTGGTCTCACTATGCGTGCAGTTCAGTCAGGTCTTGAACCTTCTGTGCTTCTCATGGCCTCCTGAGTGCTGGGATTGCTCTACCATGCTCAGCTCCACACAGGGCTTTTATCTTTGCCTTTTTTTTTTTTTTCTCAAATTATTTGTATTATGTTATGTGTAGAGTATTTTGCTTGTCTATATGTCTATGTACCACATGTGAGCCTGGTGCCCATGGAATTCAGACAGTGCTGGATCCCCTAAAACCA